>VNJO01004994.1:0-131379 GCA_008042535.1 Drosophila tani
TGGCAAGACCTACTACATAGATCACATCAACAAAAAGACCACCTGGCTGGATCCCAGAGATTGGTAAGTGTAATGCGGCCTAAAACGGGAAATATAATAATATGGAATACTCCCTGGAAGAATTCTACTTTTCCAAGATTATTTGCTCAGAAAAGCATTAGAAAATAATGAAGAAAAAACAAAATAATGGAAGGAATATTGATTACTCCCTGGAAGAATTCTTCTTTTCCAAGGTTTTTCGGTCAGAAAAGGATTAAGAAATAATGAAGAAACTCCTAAAACAAAATAATAGAACAAATATTGAATACTTCCTGGAAGAATTATTCTTTCTCAAGACTTTTCTCTCGAAAAATAAGAGGAATTAATAGTTACCATTACTTTTTAGCCCTTTAAAGTTTGTTTTAATTTACAAAAGTCTTATCCAAGTTTTAAACTATTTTGGACAGTAATTATTCCATTTCTGGACTTTTAAAAGAAGGATTAAGAGAAATCTCCAAACTAAATATCCCTAAAATAATGGAAACTCCAGTAATAACATTATTTGCTAATAAGAATGTATTAAGAATTTTAAAAAACATTGACAGAAGATTTTTTGTATATATTATACATTATTTAGCAATAAATCCCAGGGAAATGACTGTAAATCAAGAAGTTATTTATTAATTCCATATACTATTTACTCTATTATTGTGTGGGATCTATAAAATAGCTTTAAGACTTATAGAGACAGTATTTCCCCATCTTATTCGACCACAGTTGGCTTCCCAAGTACCTCAAGTACTTGAACACCTTTTCCATCCTTTTATGCGTAAATATTCCTGCTTACGAAACGTAAAGGGTACCGAGGCTCAGGTGAGAGAGCAGCAGCCGCTCGCTTAATCAGGAAGCTTCGGCAAACAAAAACAAAAACAAGAGCGACGGACTGAAACAAAAAAAACCCATATAAATTCCGATTCCGAACCGGAAAGAAAAAGGTGCGTGCTGCAGCTGTGTGTGTGTGTCAGCGAACGTGTGTATGGCTGTGTGTGTAAAGGAATGCGATCGAGAGGCAAGAAGCAGCGGCGAAATAAATTACATATTTTAAACAAGGCGAACGGGCAAAACAAAACGGAACGAGCGCTGAGGGGGGAGGGGGGAAAAGACTTCAAGTAAACATTCCGATGCGATGATTAAGACTCCAAATATAACTGAACTGTGAGCCGAGCCGAGGAGAGTGGCAACAAACAAAAAATGAATTGTAAACTAAAGGCGAAAAAAACGGCAGGAAACGCGAGGAGGGTGAGAATGAGAGAGGAAGGGAGAGCGAGGGAGAGCAAAAGTTAAATAAAGCTCGGCGAATGATCTGCAAAAACAAAAAGCAACAAACTCATACGTAATGAGTGCGAGAGAGCGGAGAGAGAGAGCGCCCGAGATACCACATCAGGCCATGTATCTCATAGATACATTTTAGTTCGCTCACATTTTTTTGGTCTTGTCTCTAGCTCGCTCTCCCTCGCTGCCCTCTCTGTCTCTCTTTTACCCATAAACAATTGCAAAATGTTCGTAGGAATTTTTGCAGTTTCGAAATAATTGATTTCTGAAATTCTTTGCCCTCTGTAGCAGTTTTCTGATTTTTTCCCTATAATAATACATTTCAAGATATTCCTTGTAGCATCCTATAAATTATATTAATTAAATGATGTTTATAAATAAAATTACTGGAGTATTATAAAGGCTTCTCTATTTTTAATGTTTCTATCAAATTTCTATACTCTTCAAGTAATAGGGATCATGTCATTATGTATTAAACATTAAAATCTTTGAGATATTTACTCAAAAGTCACTTTTTGTAATATGTATCTGCAAGGGCATAAAAACTTCGAAAGGAAACTTTCTTGCCTTTTCCGTTTCTGTCTTCTTGTACTTCTGTGTGTTTTATTGTCTTATTTTTTTTGTGTGAGGCTGTGTGCGCTTCACGCTTTCAATTAACACAAACATTCCCTTTGTTTGTTTCAAATTGCCTGGACATTGTTCAAAATGTTTCACTGAATTAAACGCCGAACCGTTTCGAGCGTTGTGGAATTTCAGCATCTCAGTATTTCGTACTACTCCCCCGGGTCTCTCTCCCTTTAGCTCGCTTGCTTTTGAAAATGAAACGAAACATCTGCGCATTTGTTAGGTTATGCATCAAGTGGATTGTATATATGCACACATGTCGCAGGAATGTTCCTCAGAATGCACAGCGGAGCGGCGATCTTGTTTGTATCTGCGTACTCGTTTCAGGGTTATCCCAGAGGAGCCTTTAAAAGATCTATAAGATCTTAAGGGGAGATATCTTGATTAGCAATGTCTATGATCTATTTATTAGTTAATTATCTGATTAGATTTGAATTCTCTGAGATTTATAGTGAAATTAGTTTGACTAATATCTCTTTACTCAGTTTTTCTTATGAAAAAACCCGATATTTAGAGAAGAGAAAGATTTCCTTACATAAGATCCACTTCAAATTTAACTTAATTTACCTTAAGAATTCCATTGTAACTATTCAACGCACATTTCCCAATTTAAATGCAACAGTTTCAATAGGGGTTTCACCATCCATCCCTCGCATTGAGCAAATTTCGAAATATTTCAAGTTAACTGCCGCCTCTCCACCCTTTATTGGCATTTTGCAAGTCTCGCATATTTTTAACCAAAATTATTTACGCTTTTCGCCATACGTCGTGTATCAACCGCTCGCAATGTCCATCGATCGATCGTCCGCGTCTCTCACATGCGGCGTTGCTATTGAATTTTAAAAATTGCTGCCGGTAGCGCGCAAAAATTCCAATAAACCATAAATAAATTTCTACAATAAAGCGAAGCGAGCCAGGCCTCGGGCGGCCTTTAAAGGCCTCGCCACGTTTCGAGCACAACCGCCAACAACAGAAAATCATAGAAAAAATAAATATCTATTCCAATATACGCGGTATGCAAGGTCGAATTGTCGATACCCTTGAAATTCGACCGATAATTGCTTGGGCCTGACGCTATATAGCCCACATTTTCTAAGGTTTTTTGTATGCTAAAATTAAATAAAGAATGTTTGAAGAACTTGAAATGATTGATTAATTTTCTCAGATAGTGCAGGGATCTAGATTTAGTTTCTGAAAGGAATTTCCTAATGAAGTGATATCGATTTTTAAAGCTTTATTTTATATTTTTAAATACAATAAGTATGTTACTTTATGTCTTAATACTATTAATAGTTAGCTTTCGCTGAATTTCCCTTGCGAAACTCTATGTATCACTTGTTAAACCCCATGACTTTCATGTCTCTGAGTTATTTATTTCCCCTTTAAGGATTCCGATGCGATGACAAACGCCATGGAATTTCCATTGTACAGCGTATATTCGACTTAATAAATGTTTCACTTGTTTGTACAGCATTTCGACGACGGGTGGTATTTTTTGTGATTTTTTCGGGTTGCCGTTGCCCTCTCTTTTCCCTGTTTTTTTTTGTATAAACAAAAGTTAACAGCGACTTGACTTGGCCATGCGATTTGGCATTTTTTCGCCGCCGTCTTCTTCTTGATTTTCTCATTTTTTTCCGCCATACATTTTTTTTTGGCCAATTGTTTAGCCACAAACAAGGCGGCAACACAGTGGAATATTTTTGTGTGCGTTTTTTGGACAGAAACGTGTTTGGTGACAGTTTCTCGATCTATTCACAGAGGCGGCCACCAAAAATAAAATAATCGAAAAGCTTAAAGCAAAAAATAGCTACCAGTTCGGGGGGGATAGAGTAGAGTGACTCGAACTCGAGCTGGAGCTCGAACTCGTTTGTTTTACATAAACTCAAATCGCCGCCAAAAAGGCCTAGCGAAAGCGCTTAACGATTGCTGTCATAAGTCGGAAAGAGTGGCGCCAGCGGCGGGGGCTGTACTGCTGGAGTATCTGCATCCGAGAGATCGGTAGCGAAAAAAAATTATAATAAATAATAAGAAAAAGGAAAAGGTACACAGAGAAATAAGGTGTTTAGAGGCAGCGGCTGGCTTCTTGAGCTGAAGCTGCGACTCAAGCTTAAAGATCTCAGCTAAGACTACAACTTTAGGAAATCTGGCTTAATGTTCTCTGTGTAGTCTGCTCTTAACCAGATTGTGGAGCGTTCTAATTCCACCTGTGGCATTTTGATTCGAGAACGAATAATCGAGCGATTGGAGCTTTTATAGCGATTGGAGGGACTGGAGCGATGGCTCGTTGGATCGATCGATCGACCAATTGCATAAAGAACGAAACAAGAGCTGAAAAAAAAATATAGGGGAGAGGCATGCGTGTGCCTAGCTGGCAGGCATTATGCATTAGATGTGGCGATTTCTATCCAAGTCGAAGCGAGCTACAAAAAAAATTTGCATAAAATTCAATTTGGCTTTTCGCAGCGAAAGATGCCAGCACATGTATCCAGATATGTATATACCCCTATATATAAATATATATATATATATAGATATAGCTGCTCTGTAGCTCTGTACATGTATAGCAACTTGGAAAGCTGCAAAACGGCATTTTTCATTTAATAAATTGCACAAGGCAATGCAGCAGCAGCAGCAGCCGCAGCAGCAACAACAGCGGCAGCAGCAGCAAGAAAAGTGGAAAGAATGCAGATGCAATTGCCGTTTGCTGCTGCTGTGGCTGCTGCCGCACCTACAGTGATAATTGCCACCAAAACGATATCAACACCCATTTCCATTTATTTAAGTATTTAAATGCCATAAATAGAAGGATAGAAACGATGCAATTAAATCATAAATCATAATAGTTAAAGGTACAGTTGAAATACTAATTCTATCTATAAATTATAAATTATAATCCTCTAAAATTCCTATATTTTCTGAAACTGATTACTTTTTTAATGATTTGATTTCCTTAAAATATTGTTATTATTTGTTGCTTGTTAATAAATATTTAAGGTAAGCTTTAATATAAATGTTAACTCAGAAAAATTATAATAACTACATTTATCTTAAGCTGGAGATTATTTTAGGCTGTTTCTGTGTTTATAACCTTTTTTAATTGGAATCTACATATTTTCTTTAATAATTCGCAAGCCTGCTACTTGCCTTTAAAGTTTTATTTTTCTGCGTTGAATTTAGGCAACAACCACTGTATGCGGGCAACAGATGCAGATACACAGCAGCAGGAGCAACAGCAGCATGCATTGCATTTGTGCAACAAGTATTTCCACTTAACAACAACAACAACAGCAGCTAGGGGAGGAGGGAGCAGCAGTTGTTGCTGCGGCCGCTGCTGCTGCTGCTGCTGCTGCTGCTGCTGCTCCCTGCTGCAACATGCAGCAGTCGAAGCCGTGATTACAATTTGATTACGCGCATGAATGCAACGCGCTGCTTTGCCAGCAGCAGCAACATTTTCTAGTTTGCTGTACGCGGCCCGAAGCGTTAAAAAATATTTTCTTTTGCACTTGCAACCAGCAACAAGCAGGCAGCACCGCAACAGCAACTGCCACTGCAACAGCAAAGAGCAGCAGCAGCAGCAACAGCAGCGACACTCTCTGGCCAAAGATAGGCACATGGGTACATAATGTATCTGACAGATACATAGACGAACTTTTAGTCGCTCCTCTCGCACACCGCATGTTTTGCCCATTTTAGCGTCTGTTTTTCCACCAGAGCTGCTGCAGCCGCTGCTGCTGCTGCTGCAAGTTGCCACCAACTGCCATCTGAAAAAGTTGCAACAACTTCCAGCCAACGACAAC
This sequence comes from Drosophila tani, assembly GCA_008042535.1. Classification (NCBI taxonomy): domain Eukaryota; kingdom Metazoa; phylum Arthropoda; class Insecta; order Diptera; family Drosophilidae; genus Drosophila; species Drosophila tani. Next base: position 5,733 of record VNJO01004994.1, read on the forward strand.
AACAACAACAGCGACGACGACGGGATCTCTGCAACGACTTTTCCTGTCTCGCACTTGTTGCATGTCAGTGGCGACGTTCTTCAGCAATCAACACTTGTGATTTTTATCAAGCATAATGATTTCCTTTTCAACATGTGCTAATTAAGAGGGAAACGGGGAGGGAATCGGCGGTTAAAACAAGCAAAGGGTTGCTGCCTTGCCGTTGCCATTTTGCTCTGACAGATAAAGACCATTTTGTTGCCGGCTTCTTTTTTATGTGCTTCTCCTAAAGGATGAAAGTATTTTGTTATTACAACTGCCAAGGGAAACCATTAAAATAAAATATAACAACGAGGCCATAAAGAAGGAGCTAAAATCGGGAATATAGTTGGAAAAGTTTACTACTAAAAAGCACTTAAATAAATAGGAAACAAATCAATTAATAATTCAAAAAGGAGTTTTGAAAATTCCCTTAAGCTCACACATATTCACTGTGTATCGCGCCTTAGGCCGGGTGCCTGCCCTCTGTGACTGTAACTCCGGACTAGCCCCCATTTTTCGCCATTATTTGTGTGTTTTTTTTTACCTCGTGAATCTGCTCCAAGTGGCCAGCATATCGATTTATAATAATTCAGCTGTCATTCGCGCAGCTGAACAATTTTTCACTTACAGAAACTGCAGACGTGAGCAGAAAATTAAGTTACTCTACGCCCGGCGATCGTTTATTTGTTGTTTTTTTCATGTTTGAGGAGACGTGGATAGGGCCGCAATTCTGGTGGCTCTCTGGTCGTCTGGGTTATTACCGGCCGAGGTTGTGGCTCGGAATTGGGATTCAGATTTGGATTTGGCTTTGGATTTCGAGCTGGCTGCCTGCACGCGCGATCCTCAGGCGCATTTTTTTTTGTTTTCTGTTTTTATTCGCTAATTTTGCTTCTGCATTCGTCTGCAAGCCTGCACATAAAAAAATATTACTTCAAATGAACAATCAGGAATTTACATTGAATTATCTATTTTATAAATTATAAACTTTATTATAAACTTTAAAGCTGACACTTATGTTAAATCGTTCAACAGGGCATCTAATATTATTAATATTATTATTTAAAATTGGTTTCCCTGATCATTTCATCTTAGGTGTAATTTTTTTTCTGTGTGAGGGATTTTGCCATATGCTGAGCTGGCTCTTGGCTGATCGTGATGTGTGTCTGTAAAATCCCTGTATACATACATATATCATGGAAATCTGTGCAAAGGTAGCAATTTTCTTCCATGTATGAAAAATAATAAACCAAGTGAAATGAAACGAAACGAAATTAAACTACAACAAGTTCAGGAATGTGCATACTCAAGATAAATCCACAGTGATATACCCTTTTTTTGCAAGGGGTTAGTCAATATTATCTGAAGTTCAGATATAATTATTAAAGATATATCGATTTTTCTCTCCCCTTACTATGTATTTTTCAATCTCATTATAAAAGGTTTTGGATTCTCATGGGATTTCTAAACAAAAACAGAACCACTTAAAACCTTAAATACTTTGCCTGGACCAAGTCCATGCCTTGAGCATCTGTTTTATATTTTGCAGCTGTTTGGCGTACCGTACAGAACAGAGATATAAGGCAAGCGAAGAAACCGATTTATAAGATTTTAATCTGCTATTTTAAAAACACTTTCCCATGAAATGCAAGGGGAAGAACCACCACCGCATCTCCCTCTTTCCCGACTTGATCGCTGGCAATTAATTGCCCTAATCAGGCACTGGACACGCTCGGAGTGTGGGGACAATGGGCATTCGCTTTAATCAGCTGTTCCTAGAGTTGCCATGACTAAATACTTTTATGGCCTAACCAGAAATCTCCACAATGCACTACGCACAACTCACACCTAAACATTCCAGAGGAGTCGTCAGAGTCGTCTTAAGCTGGGGATCTTCTCAACTCATAGCAACCCCTCCCTGAAAAGGGACCGACCTTTTGTTGGCTGCACGATACTTTTGTGTTATTTTTTCAGTAGCACTTTCCGAATGCCATTTGAGTGCGCATAACACATATTCTTAAAAGTCTGTGTTGTGCCCCAAAAAGGAGGAGATGCAGATGAGTCTGCGGGGGGCTATGCGATGATGAGGCTTATGGGGGCCTCTGCGCGCAGGCGCACGCGCATTTTTTTGTATGAGAAAGACCTTCGTTTTATAACCTTTCAGGCGGGGTATTATGACTTTGAGGAGATGTTTGTAAAGCGTAGTAGAAATGCAATGATCTTGCTAAGTTTTATGGAGATTTTTATATATAATATATAATTATAATATCTAATATGGTTGCTATAAGAAAAATATAGCTAAATCTTAAAAAACTTTGGGTGTTATTAACGAATATCACTTTATACTTTATATATTTCTTATTACTTCTTTAACTATAATAGCTTATCTATATATTTTCATTGTGTTTCTTATATTTCAGTTTATTTAGATTTAATTTCATTGTTTCAAGATACTTTTTTTTAGGCTTTGACTTTATTCTAGATTTAAGAGTACCCAAAATTCGTATTTTTCGGATTAACTTTTCTTCTTGTCTCGCCTCCTTCTGGTTTTTTTTTGTTTGTATCTTTCGAATGCGATGCAGCGGCTGCAGGAGCATAATTAACATTGAAGGGGCTGGGGCTGTGGCTTCGACTTTGGCTGTTGCTGTTGCTGTGGAATGTATCTGAATGTATCTGTGTATCTCGTAGGTGTTCAAGTTGTTTGCTGCTGTTCGTTCAACTGTGGAATTTCGTTTTGTTGTCGAATTTATGGCCTAATGAAGTGATAAGGCAGAGGCAGAACGAGGCGAGGGAGCAGCGAGTCCGGCCATATGTGGACTTTAGCTGTATATCGGCATTCCTGGGATGCCACTTGAATTGTATATATGTATCTGTATCTGTGCCCGTTGCCATGGCTGTGCCTCCGTCTCCGTCTGGCTGTATCTTTTGCAAAGTATCTTTTGTGTGCTGTCAAAATGTTTACCACAGCGCATAATTCATCCGGTCGTTTCTTCGATTCGTTTTCTTTTTTTTTTCCTTGACTCTGCGCGCATTCTTGAGATATTTAAGCTGGAATTTATTGGTTTGTAGGTCAGGGCAACAGCTCGGATAAAGGAATGCCTGCCTGCCTGGCCGAAGGAATGCGCGAAAAAAGATCTTTTTGCAGATCCCAATTTCTTAGTTTCGGTTTATTTTCTTCTTTTTCTATCTTTGTCACACGCCCATCTCTAGCTGGTGTACATCCACATAGGATGCACAAGCTGCACATGGCGCATTGGCACATGGAAAATGGTTTGGCCAACAAAAACCGGCTCGCAGAGTGCAGGCAACAGGGCTGCAAAATAAGAAAGAAAAAGAAAAGAAAAAAAATGTTGATTAAACTGCTTAAATGCGCAAAGCTGACATTCATGTCAAAGCAACTGACTTTGCCTCCGCCTCCTCCTGGAGCTGCTGCTGCAAAATATGTACATAAATAAGAACATTTTTATGGGCTGCATGTTGCCTGCGCCAACAAATGCAGCAGCAACTGCAACAGAGGCAGCAGAAAATGTTGCCAAGCTCTTGGAATGTTTGCCAAATACAAAAAAGCAGGGCGTAGATTACATAGTAGTAGATACATATGTACACGGAAAGAAATAACCTATTTTACATTTTATTTTGTGTATTACAAACTATTTTATGGAATTATTAAGTATTTATGAGAACCTATACGTATAATTCTTTACAAAATCAAAAGAATGTAAGCTACTTTAGCTGTATTATTGTGAATATTCAAATTATTGAATAACAGTATGTGATTTATAAATAAGTATGACCATTTCTCTGCTATAAAAATTCAATTTATGGAACTATTAACTATTTATGAGACCCTATAGGTAAAATTCTTCACAAAATCAGAACAATGTAAGCTTCTTTAGCTTTATTATTGTTAATATCCAAATTTTTGACTAATACTATATGATTTTTAAATAAGTATGACCATTTCTCTGATATCAAAATTCATTTTATGGAACTATTAACTATTTATGAGAACCTATAGGTAGAATTCTTTACAAAATCAGAAGAATGTAAACTTTAGCTTTATTATTGTTTTTATTCAAATTATTGACTATTTCTATATGATTTTTAAATAAGTATGACCATTTATCTGCTAAGATTAATTGATTTGATTAATTTATGTAACATATTAACTATAAAACATATTTCTTACACTTAAAATTGTAAATAATCAATGTAAAAAAGTTTGTTTACTGCAACCAATCTTCTGAGGACTTCAATATAATTTAATAACAATTAAAAATTGCAGTTTTTTCAGTGCACGTATGTAATGCCTTTGATACATACATTCGTAGTTAGCTTTGGCATTTAAGGCAATGCTGGCGCGCATTGCTTTAATAAATGCATGCACTCACACACAGCCAAACAAATTGCATTCAATTGGTGCCGCTGCCCCAGCCGCTGCCGCTCTGTGAGTTCACAGCAACTTTGAAATATTTTCCAACAGCAACAACAACTACAGTACAACTACAACAGCAACCCCATCGCTGTCGCCGTCGTCGTCGTAGTCGTCGTCAGCCTATTTCCAAACACAAAATGCATTTACTTTGCCGCACTCTGGCATTCCCAACACGCCCCCAACGTTCCCTCGCCCGCCATTCGCGCGGCGTTCGTTCAACTAGCAACTGCGACTGCGGCGACATTGCTGCATAGTTTGTTGCTGCCGTGGGCACTGGCAAAAAAGGATTAAAAACTTTTCAGTTTGTTGAAAAAAATAAAAATAAAAATAATAAATGGGGAATACAAACTTAATTAATAATTGTATTTAATTTTACAATAATATTTTTCCATATTTATTTTCTTGTATTCAAGTTACAAGCAATATTTTTTTTACGTGTGCTGTTGTAGCTGTTGTTGCTCTCTGCTCTCTCACAGCGATCGCGCACCATCTTGTGTGTGTTGCTTTTGCTGGCATTTTTTCATGTTCTGTTTTCCGTGCTCCTTCGCACACATTGCTGCTCTCCCTCTCTATCTCACTCGCTGCTGCCTTTGCCTCTGCTGCTGCTGTTGTTGTTGTTGTTGTTTCATAGCGTAAATAGCAAAGTTGCCCGTACAATTTTAGAAGAACTTGTCAAAACCGCATTCCTGAGCCGCAGCCATCTCGCTTGCACGGCCGCTCTCCCGCTCTGCTTTGCTGGAGGCAAAGGCAATAGCAATAACAGCAGCAGCAACAACAACTATTGCTGCTGCTGCTGCAACTGCAACGAGTTATTTATGCATGTTTGTTTATTTGTTTGCTCCACAGTAAATGATCACACACACACACACAGATACAGATGCAGATCCACTTCGTGTGCGCATCTGCTGCCGCTAATAAATATTATTTTTTGCTTTAATTTTATTTTGCTTCTTTTTTGGCTGCCAAGAACAACAAGAATATATCTAAATTGGCTTATATAATGGCGATTTTTGTTTTTCCTTATTGGTCGCGACACACACGCGCCCGTATCTCCAGATAAGTATCTTTTAATAACAGTATGCAAATGTATCCGCAAGATAACCGGAACTTGTCGCCGGCTGTAAAATATGTTTTTCGTGGCATTCTTCCTTTTTTTCCTTTCTTTCTTCAATAAATTACGTTTATATTTATTCAGTTTACAAGTAAAAATTAAGCTTTAAATTTTGTGATCGTAATATTGAAATAATTACCAATTTGAGCTCATAAAACATTGCTTAATTCGAGTATTTAAACATTATAAAATAACCCTATTGTAAGCTATTGTAAATGATGGTCTTAATGATTATGTATTTCTTATGCTTCTTCTTTATAAAGTGAAGTTGGCTGCGCCTCCTTCCTATATTTATCGTGTTATCAATACTATCGTGTACAGAACTATCGAATACATACAATATTATATTCTATAACAAGATGTTCACACTTAATTCTACTTACATAAATCATAACAACATGGTCACACTAAATAATACTTAATATATATATGTTTACATTATTAATAAATTAATTTTTATTTGTAACGAAAGAAAATTGTACGTTATTTTTTTACAATTTAAGATTTCCAAATATTTGTAGCATAAATACAGAAGCTCTTTTCTATAAACTAAAACTATATTAATTTAATACAAATAATTTGCTATTTTGAGAACTTTAAAAACTAACTAAAAACTTTTCACTTTTTCGAGCAGGCCACTATTATTTTTGGTTTGGTTTCACTTACTTATCTTTATGATCCGACCCTGACCGCCATATTTTTATACACGGCAACATTAGAACGCAAAACCACAAAAACGAGAAGCAGCAGCAGCAGAAAAAACAAAAAAATTCTTTAATCAATAAAAGCCAATCGGTTATGGCCAGGCCCCAGAGCTACAGACTAAAATTCCATGGCATGCCACGAGCGCTTACCATAAAATTGGAAATCTTTCAAGTTCTTAGCATTTGAAATTCGGGTGTATCCGTATCTCTGTATCTGTATCTGTATCTGTATCCGTGGTGTGTGTGTGTGCGAGATAAACAAACAAATAAACAAACCAGAAAGCGATATCTTTTGGAATTTTGTTTCGTTTCGAACGGAACGCGGATTTATATAGAAATTATTGTTATGGCTAGACATTACGGGGAAATATGAAGAGGGAGGAGAGTAGGGTGGTGATGAGAGGATGCATATGCATACATAATTCACTTAAAGCCCGAAAAAGCCAAAAAAGCCGGCGTCAAAACAACAAATTTGGCCACATTTTTGCATACCTCCGCTCGCTAGCTGGCAACAATGAAATCTTGAACAAAAGCATATATTTATTTATAAAACAAAAGGCGAAACAAGACGACGAAAAGCGGCAAATAACAGAAATGTTAATTGGCCCATTTGACATGCGGCATTTTTTCGATCCCAGCATTCCGCCGCGGCAGCTTTCATTCTCTCTGCCTTATTATTATTATTTGTAGACGACGTTGAAAAGTATTTTCATGTCTGAGCTATAGCTACAGCTATAGCCATAGCTCTTGTTGTTGCTGTAAAGCGAAAAGAAATAATGAATAAATATTTGAAATAATTTTTTGGCCATGATGTGAATTCCCAAACTGTCTGCGGAGAGAAGCCAAACGCAAAAACAGTATTTATTTATAAAAACTATATTTCCTTTGCGTTTTTTGTTTCGTGCAGAGAATAGCCAAAGTGTCTGCGAAAAGCAAATTGAATTTATAGGTGAAAATAAAAACATAGAAAAAAGGTGAAGGTCTATAATTAAATATGGAATTTTTGGCAAGCTTGCTGCTAATTTTATTTGGCTTTTAATTATTGGGGGAAACCATTTTTAATATTATATAAAAGTAAATAATATAAGAAATGTAAGAATTGACAAAGTTCCTAAGTAAAATTATTCTTATTTTGGTAAAAGAGAGACACACATCTTAAGGCCTTAATTATTGTTCTTAATTGCTAGACTCTAATATAAAATGCAATATTTTCTAAAGGTAATTTAAGTTCTCTATTCCTATAGAAATATATCTGTAAAAACCTTGCACACGAAAAGAGAAAATTCCTAAGATGAATAAACAGTATTTCATAAGTTTTAATTAAAAGCAAACATAACTTTTCTCGGAAACCCCTTAGGTATATGAAATATTCTTGCTAATTCATAAAATGTAATGCAATTTTGTTGATCTTGACAAGCTCTGCTATGGCCATTGTTAAAAGCAACTTCCTTGGCTCCCACAATTACCAGGGGTGCCTTTATTTTCCAGGGAAATGTCTAAAAATTCCCATCAAAATATGCACACACCCCACATCCCCGCGATCCAGATATGTGAAGTGCATATTGCATATACTATATATGCATATTTTCCCCCTTACCGTATATGCATACATATTCCCAGTATTTCTGGGTTCAATTCGCACACACACGACCCCGGTGTCTGGAATGCGGCCCCAACACAATGGTATGGCATGGCATGGCATGATGTGGATCGGATCGGAATGGTATGGAATGGGTAATGGGGAATGGGGCATGGGGGAAACCTCCGCTCCCCCTGCTCCCTCTCTGCTGCTGCATTATTGCGGGCTAAATTCTATCAGATACGATATAACACGAGTATGACGATCGGGCGAATATAATTTCGAGGCGGAGACGTTGACGTCGTTCAGCTTGCGTTCGTTCGCGTTTGCGTTCGCATTCACGTTTTGCAGTCGGATTTTTCGCCTTATTATTTCAATATAGTCGATATATGTACATATATATATGTACGATCCGTCTATATATCGGTGGCGGTATGTGTACATACAAACATATATGCGATCTCTGCTCGCTGCGAGTCAGCAGAGCGCTCGCCGCCTCGCTCGCGGCACAGTCGCTTGGTTGCTCTGGTATGTGAAGGTCGCAACAGTTGTTTTGTTAATGACAGAGTACAACCACGATCGACGGGGGCCAACAACTACTACTACTCACTCATACACATAAAATACAACAGCAACAGCACCACGAAAAACAAAAAAATTCACAGAGCAACACGAGATGGCTTACGGCTAAATGGCCAAGCAAACTTCAACTTAACTTTTGCACATTGCAGTCGTCTCATAAAATTTAAAAAATAATACAAAAATTTTAAGAAGTGTTTATTGTGTTTGAGAAAACATTCTTTCATAAAATTCTACAAATTCTCATAAATATGCTTACTAATTATCCAAAAATATAGGAGCTTTTTGAATACATAAATCATGTAACCGAATTTTATTCAAGAGCGCTTCTTGGGATGTTTTTTATTAAATATTTGAAAAGAACACATAAAATTTATATCACGGTCGGGCACCATAAGTCAAGATCGGAGCCCAACAACGCCATAACCTGCCTTAAAGTCCTCTGACCGTTATTTATTTGTAATCCTTCGAGGGCTTACCTTACCTTATCTCATAAATTAAATAGCATCTTCAAGCAAAGTCAATATTTTCCATTAAGAAATCAAGCCTAATATTATTACGATTGCTTATGAGAAGAATTGAATTGGTTCTCCCATTTTCTTTCTCTGTTAAGGTGCCAGAAAAGTATCTGGCTCTCTTGACCATGTATTATCTACTTCAGCGATTCCCGGAACCGACTAATGTCAGGCCAAGAAAAATGCACAGGTGGACACTTTGAAGTCTGAAAAGTTTCACCAAAAATAACAAAAAAAAAAAACAAAAGCCAGAAACCAAAGCAAAACAAACTTTTGTATTTGTTCTTGACGCTCGCCAAGGTTCCTTCCAACCAACACACACTCAAATTTAGTCGGAATTTTCGTGAATTTATACATATAGCCTATAGCTTTAGTTAGAGGTGCACATATAGGATCGGTTGGAAACATTTTGGCATGTTCCATGTGGGCGTTGCGAAGAGCGACACGAGAAATGTTTCCGAGTTGTCGTGTCGAATTTAAATCTTTTATAATGCGCATACCAGGAATTTTTGTTGACGTATTGAATACCGTTTGCATATTTCTCAAAAAAAAAAAGAAAGAAAAGCGAACAGAAGAATATAACCAAAAACTAAAAGCCTTTACAACAGCAAATATTTAATATAAATATATGAAAAATGCTGGCACAGGCAGTTTGTTATTAGGTAATAATTTGGCTGTTTAATAGCAAATAATCGTATGATTTTGTTAGCAGAATAAGATTCATTCACTGAAATCTGATTCACAACTCAATTTTGATAAGAAAGTTCCCTTGATAATTGATTTAATCGCTTCATAAATATTTCTTAATGGAAAACTTTAATCTTTGTAATTAAAAACATAAAAAACTTGAGGTTTTTATACATTTCCAATTTTATTTTTTAAGTAAAAAATTACTAAGCTGAAAAAGTTATGAACAAATTCATTCAAAGTCAAAATACTGCCTAGGCATATCTCAAAAGGTCATCGATCAATAAGTGCCTGTAATAAATTGACAATAACTGCAAAAATTCTTTGAATTCTTGTGTATTTCAATTTTTTTTTGGCAATTACACAGTGCCTGCAAATAGAATGCGAGCCGGACCGGACCAGAGCGCAATCACAGAGGCTAGCGTTAAAGCAAAGGCAAATGCCCGTCAACAGGTCATTAAAAATCATAAATTTCAATTTAAGTTTATTTTGCTTTGGCTTTTGGCTTGGGGATTTTGTGTTTAGGATTTTTTTTTTCTTTTTTGCCATGAGCAGGCCAAGTGGGCGCTGCTCTTTGCATACATTTACTACTTGCTGGGACGTTGTTTGTCTGTTTGTTTATGTCCATGTATAAATTCTATGAATTTTTTAATAGTTAATTTGTATGCAGTCGGCATGCTCTGCTCATGGCGCAAAAATTTATTTCAATTGTTCACTTTGGAATTTATGGCAGACATTTTGTGATTTCGAAATGTGAAAAACTAAAAAGCAGCAGCCTCAGCTCAGCGCAGCAGAGCTTTTGAAGATGGATAAGTCGTTCGTTCTGTCATGTTTTCGGTGTGACTAATGTGAGATCGGGCGGCCCACTCGAATCGAAATGGTGGCGGGGCCCTGAGGTCTCCGGAATTTCAAGATTCCGACTACCAAAGTCCGTAATTGACACCCACTTGCCGAAGACTCCGCCGTTGCCGAGTGGGTTTTTGTAAAGCATGTGGGGAGGGAAATACCAAGACCCCGAAATCCGTGAATCCCATTGGCCAGATTGTAAAACACTTTCCTCCAGATAGGCATAGGCCGCCCCAAAAAAAAAGAAAACCTTCAGTCTTATCTCGGTCCCAACGCATGCGCAGTTCATTGACTCTACTTCTTTTTCTCTCTCTCGCTGTTAAAAATATTAAAAATATTCATAGAAAGACAGCGGGCCGGGTCGGAAAATGCATTTGATAAGCTTCACACAAATTGTGGACGGGCATTAAAGTGGTTTCCGCTTTTTATCGCGCCGGAAGGAAGTGGAAGTGTGAGATGGACGAGATGCGAACAGGAAATGCAGCTAATATACACCACTTTTCCCCCCAAACGATATGTGTGTCCGAGGCGAGGAAATAACTCCAGTGCGAACGGCAACTCGGGAATCTCAAAGCCTGTGGAAATCGGACCACAACGACAACGGCAACCGCGATAAGATAAAAACGACGTACGACCTTTATAGCGTAATTTGATTAAGCTCAAAAATATTTGTCAACGCTCTCGACGCTGACAGATAATGGGAACTCGACTCCGAACAGCCGAGGAAGCAGCGCAAATAATTTTTACAGCAAATAATGTGAGCGATTATAATTAAACATTGTGTTGTTTATTTTGTCACAATGACGGATCTTTCTCAAGCATCTGTACGATAATGATCAAAGGGTTTGATTTATTTTTGAGACTTTACATATGTTTTTATTTTATCATAACTAAAGTAAAGCTTTTTAGGGAATGAGTAAAACGATTGCTTTTAGATAAGCATCTCAGACACGCCCATTTATACTGCCCTAGATGGTGGTGATTCTGACATCAGACCCTATTTTTTATCTCTTTAACTAATGTATCTTCAAAGCTGCCCGATTTAATTAACTTGATTTTGGCCATTATATTCGGAATTTAATTATATTTTCCAAGTTTCCTTCATTAATAAAAAACTGACCTTCGATAATCTGATCGAAATCATCTCGATAATTGGCTCCATTCATTAATCGAAACAATTTGATTATCAATTCAATACTTTACCTCATTTAATTGCGGAATTCATTCAAAAGAATTAATTTAGAGCGCTTCCTTAATCATGTATGAATACAAAATCGATTTTCAATTTTATTTTGACTTTATTTGACTTCGCTCTGATTTATTTTGATAAATTCCTGATGTCGACCTTTGGTTAATGGGTTTTATCAGTTGTTTTAATCAAAAACAATTTATATTTATGACTCTCCAGTTCTGAAACACACTGTACCCAGGCTATAGAGGCTATAAAACTATTTCACAATCGCCCGCAACGGGGGTTCGTTCCTCATAGCATCATAGCCCAGAGGGGAAGCATATAACATTTTCTGAGATAGGTATGTCAAGGTGATGTGTAGCGAGCTCGCTGGCTGATCAAATTAGGTTATAACGCCGAGATTATATACGATTCTTGCATACATCAACATGACATTGATTTCCCAAACCACTTTGAGCTCGACTTGGCCCGCTGGAATATATATAGACGATATATAAACCGGAACACTTGCGGCAACGGCGACGGCGGCGACTACTCCACTTGCGTGTTCGATGTCTCAGTTCCGCCAGAGCGAAATAATTGAAATACTATAGAGTGTGGAGCGAATAGACGGGTCTACGTGACTCTGGGCCTATTTTTTTGTTGTTTGTTTTCTTCTCGCAGTCTGCCTAATATTATGCTTATTTCGGACATGATCATTTATACATATCGTTCGAGTCGGACTTGATTGACGCTGGCCTGCCCGGTCGATTTGAATTGCTAAATGATCTCTTCTCCGGGCTCCGCCATGAATGGCCGGCTAATTTGTGAGATATTCTCCCCATGTGAATTCATTAAAGACTTTATTTTTATAAGAAATCAATTTGAACAACAAAAAAGAATTTAAAAATGTCGTGGGTTTTTTCGGAGGGTTTATGGTCTAAGGAATTTTAAGATAAGTTTATATCTGTAGAGATAGAACCTTAAGGCGGAAATTAGATGGCAAACCTAAAAGCTTAGATAAGAACTGGAATCAAAGTGGAAATAATACTATTGGAGCTTAAGAAAGTTTTGCTTAAAGTCTGCAGATTAAAGGATATATAGTACCCGGCATGAAAAATGTTTTTAAGCCAGCTTTAGATAAGAAGTAAAACCATCAGGCGGAATATACAACCATTAAAACCTGTTAAGATTAAAGTAATTAGTTGCAATTTATGTGAAAAAATGCAGGTATTGAAGGAATTTCATTTGCTGTTTATTGGTCATCAAGTGGTCGACTCCGTAGAGCATTTCTGACTTGTTATGGCCGCGAATTAGCATAAAACTCGACGTGAACAGTTAAATAATATTGTTGATGTGGATTTTCGAGTATCTGTGTGTGTGTGTGTGTCAGTTAACTTAAGTGCTGCCTAATGACAACTTCTGCCCTCTTCGCGGTAGTTTTTATTTTTCATTCGTATTTCTCTCTGTCGAGTGCCATGCCATGCCCATGTTTCACTCATATTGTGACAACAAAATTCATGCTGAAATATTTTTGGTCCAAAACTCGTTTCTTGGTGGCTTTTTTTATTTTTATTTTTTAAAGCGCGAATTTATTACAGCTCTTGGTTGCCGCTGCGTCGCCGCGCCATAAATATTTTGTTTACAATATAATTTAATTTATGCAGATTTCTTGTCCGCTCTTTCAGCGAACATGTTTTGTGTGGATCCACAATTGCGGTCAAGAGGATAGTTATATATAAATATCTTCTTATATATGATAATTTAAGCAACTTTAATTTGAAGTAAAAATATAAATCAAATCTTGATTCTTGTCAGAAGTTGTTTTAGATAATCCTTCATCAGTATCATTTGCTGATCGATTTTAACAATTAGCGTGATTATGCTGAATTTGCATTTGGGAATTTGAACTCTTCACGCAAGCGGAAAGTCCACAAATACTCTTTTAGAAGTGAGACACTCTATCCCTTTTCGGTGTCCGTTGCTGACTGACTGTAACAGTCGGCATGGATTATGTTAAAAAAGTTTATTCTTAAAAAAAAAACTAATATCATATAATTTTAAGATTTTTTTTAAACACTAAATGTTTAAGAAATGAAATAATGTTGCTAGAATTAAAAAGTTGTATTTGTTTCTCTTTTAAAAATATTCCTTTATAAGAAATCAATTAATTGTTTTTATTTTAACTTTGTTGAACTATTATTTTGACCACAACTGTGCGCACATGCCACACATGCATATCAAAACAAAACGTATCGTTTAATGTGGGCTGAGGAGGATGGAGGAGTCACTTTTGAGTTAACTGCTAAAAGGCCAGCAAGTCGTTAGTCGCTCGTAAGTTGGGTGCCCCTTCGGTCTGAACTGCCTGCATTGCCTTCCTCCTTGCCTTTAGCCAGCATCAGCAAAAGTGCCAATGGAAGCCCTACTTACTTGGTAACGCCTGCCACGCCCACTTGCCTCGCCTCGCCTCGTCTCGCCTTTCATTGATTTTTTTTCCAGCCCCCTTCGGTTCGATTTACGGCTGACTGATGTCTCCTGAGGTCAAGCGCTAATGGAAAACCCATAACAATTTGCATACGATTTTCTTATTGAGTTAATTAAAGGCCCTATAAAAGAAACGGCAGCCGTTTTACCCAATTTAATTGCTATTCTCACTCAGCCGCCGCACTTGACACCTGTCTCCTAAAAAAAAATAAAGAAAAAAATAGAGACGCGTCTTCTGATTAAATGACAGAGTAAGCCACCGTTCCTCGTGGTTTGGGGGAATGTTTTCCCATTGATGGGATTTTCATTGAAGAAGACAAGAACTTTTTATCTCTGGCCAGGGGGATTTGCATTTCAGAAGTCGGTTTAGATAAAGAAAACATGAGTTTATGCAGGAGAGAATTTTAAAGTTGCATTTGGAGGGGTTCTGTAATTTAAATATAAGTTGTATTAAGTGAAAAGGTTACCATTAATACATATATCCAATCATTATTTAATTTCTATTCTCTAGCCTCTATTCTTGCTTGTTTATTTAACTAACCAACTTCTGTGGAAGCAAAGCATGATGGCAAGAGCTGTGTTGTGCCATTTACCTAACTTGTCTTACAAAACTCTAAGAAACAAAACAAAAAATAAGAAGAAAAATACAAAATTTGTTGATTTTAGAATTATGAAACCCCGTTCCGTTGTGTTTTTTCGTTGACATCGACAGGCCACAATCCATCCACGAGGCAGCCACGACATCGACATCGAATTCGAATCAAAGTCGTCAAAGTCATGTATTTTTCTTTGTCGCTGGTGATTGTCTTTGGCGATCGTGAGATCGGTTTGTTTTGTGTGTCAAATGTGGAGCTTTGGACCTAGAGTCGGGCACATGTCGCCGATGCATTTTGTGTATCAGTTTATTTATTATTATTATTATTTTTTTCAGTTTTTGAGCTTCCCACAACTATGTTTCTGTGTCACTTTTCCTTTGTCTTTGGTCGAGAGTGCAAAGTGGATGAACCTTGTTCCGTTTATTTATTAAACGGCCTGCGTTTAATTCAATCAACTGCAATAAATGCTCAGGCGTACTTAGATGTGCATATATATATCAATAATAATAGGCTATCGCCAATGACTCTTTAATATTATTGTTGGGCGTCCCTGCCTAAGAGCACGTTCACAAGCGATACTACTCTATGTTTTTAGAGGAGTTTTAGAACGGGAAGCGGTGCCATTTGAACTTTGTTTTTAGTATCTGTTTTTTTCCATATGTATCTTGGTACTTTTATCAAAAAAACGTGACATCTTAGTAAACATTTATTAAGATTAATGTCAAACTTAAGTTTAGTTTGAGGTAAGATAATATTGTGTAGAAACGTTTCTTCTTTACAATTATCTAACTAGGTAACATGATCTACTTAACTGGCAACTTGTATAATTATTTTTGTTTAATTATAAAGTACTTGCAATAAATAAATATTAAAGAATAATTTCCTTCTTTAAAATTAGCTAATAGAGTATTTAAAAACCCATTCTTTCTCTCCATTCTCTCCTCAGACGTCATTGATTGCAATCCTTAAGTAATCAACCTATTATCTGGGAATTTTTAGCATGCTTGTTCAACAAATCAATTTAATTATAAACGCAGATTATTAATAATCTTAACCTAACAAGCCTCCTTCAATTGTGTTAGAAGGAACACGCCGTCGTTTAATTTATGACCCCAATCCTTTCCAAAAATCATCTGATTACTACTACAAAAATAAATCTTTAGTCAGCGCCGCTCATCTTCAGGTTTTCTATTTTTTTTTTCTGTATTGTTTGGATAGCAAGCTGTATTTCCAGTCAATCATAAACAAAATCGATTGTTAGTCGCCAGCAGCAGCTGCGTTAATTTTATTTTCAATGGCTGCGTCAACATTCGATTCCAGATAAAACGGCAACGAACCGAAAAATATGTCTAAAAATGCAAACAGAAGGCAAAAAAGGCTCGTGGCGCAAGATATATTCTAAGAAAATTGACAGACAGCAAGTTGAGCTGCAATCTGTGTATCTGTAAACATTGTGGATAGCCACACAGTGCGTTCAAAGCATTGAAATATCGAAAGATACAAGTTAAGGTGCAAAAATAATTTATATCGGTCACTCCATGGTTATATTTGGCCCATAAATAACAATTTATTATAATTAACAGCTGATTCATTTCTATAGTTCACTCAAACTGATTATTATCTTCATGTGCGTATACGTTATATTATATTTAATTGAATTTTTAAGTACACAGAGAACTAAGCTTTTAATCAAGGAAAAACATTTTAATCAGTATTAAATTTTTCCTTTTAATAAATGTTTATTAATTCTCTTGACGGAATTTTCCATATAAAATTGCAAATGAGCGATCTTTGTTCGTATTATATCGTACATTGAACTGCAAACTTTTTTTACAGCCCTGAAACGCACTGTTCGTGGTGGAATATCTATCGCATATGGCGCAGATTTTATTATCTGTGTATATTTGTGGGTATATTCTCCGGGAGCTTCTTTAATGGCTGTGCGAATTCCAAAGCAATGATTAATTAACATTGTGCCGAAGCCGAGAAGCCTTAAAGAAAAACAAACAAACAAAAAAAAATACCATATATAAATTTTCAATTAAGGGTAGACATAGATATGGTTATTTAGAATACACCTATCCCTCGCTTTGCGTCGTTTCGTTTTGCGTTTTTTCGAAGTTGCGTTGCTTCTTAAATAGAACTAATTTTCATTGTGCGTCGTAAGATTTTCGATGTTGCGTTGTTTTGGGATGAAGACGTTAATAAGACTAATTACCAAAGCGATATGTTTGATTGACGAAGGTATGGATATTTTATTAAAAAACGATCCCGACGGTGAAAGGAGTCTTAAAGTGTCCCAGGCGGTAGCTACGAATATAAATTGCTACAAGGAAATGTATTTCACGCTTAAAAAAAAAATGTTCAGCAAACATTGGAACAATTTTTTTTTAAAGAAAGCCGGCCTACGACAACAGACATTAAAGACTCGTCAGAAAGTGATTAATTATAATTTTATTTTTCATAATTGAGTATGTAATTGAAGAATTTATTTTGTTTTAAATGAATTAGTTTCTTTTTGTTTTTATACACATAATATGTAATAAAATGAAATGTTATTTTGGTTTTATTTTAATGATCACTTTGCTCAATTTTCTTTTTAAAAAGTAGTATTTTTGTAACCCTGGAACCAATCTTCGAACTTTACATGGTTTGCTATAGAAAATCCTAATTCACTTTGCGTCGTTTCACTTTGCGTCGTATTTTTTTGGAACGTATCCCCGACGCAAAGCGAGGGATAGGTGTATACAGAGAAGGAAACATGCATTAAAAAAAGGTCCACAATTATTGAAATATACGAAAGTGTCACAGAAATCAAATTTTTAAATTTAAAAATGGGTCTAAAAGTATGTAATAAAATGCCTGGAGTATATCTGGAATTTGTAACATTTTTTTAGCATACTTTTAGACCCACTTTTAAGGGATGTCAAAACCTTTTTAATTTTGAATCACTTCGTTTTTATAAATATTTAATAATAACTAAATATATGGCTATTTAAATTGGATATTTATACATTTCCCGGTCAAGAACTTTCTACCTTATAATTACAAATGATAATTTACAATTCTAGTTAAGTTCTTTTACAAAATAAGTCACATTTTCCCTCAGTGCACAGCTGGATGTGTGTATGTTTTGACAATCAATCCATGGCGATTAGCAATTATCATTGGAATGCGAAAATGCTGTTTGCCTGATATTGAAATTGAGGCCCACAAACAATCAGACAAAAGGAGTGGATGCGGGCGGAGGAAGACCACGACGACGCTGTCGCTGTCATCGTCATCAGTTTTTGGATTCTTCTTTTCTTTATTTTTTGGTTTTTGGTTTTTGGTCTTTTTGCCGCTTTTTGTTTTGCTTTCTTGCCGCAACTATGCGAATATAATTATGGCCTCGATAAGATTAGGCGCTGGCAGGCAGGCAGGCGGGCAATTGGCAACAACAAACAGAGCGCAGACATTCCGCCGCATGGCTGCGGTAAAAATTGGTATTTCTGCGACATTTCTTTGCACCGGAGCAGGAGGAGGCAGAGTTGTCGGCACTTTTTAGCCAAAATGCACACAGGAAATGCCCGCCGGCAGCTAATCTTATCGAATTCCGCGCAGTAACTAACTGGCGTGGGAACAGGTTGAGATACATCTCAAGATATGGCCAATTCGATGGAAATTCTTTAGACATTTATTGTCAATATTTACGGGGCTTAAAATAAGAGTTTTGTAAAGGGAAATTGATGATAGAAATGGGGTTAATCTTGTAAGCAATTTTATGGTCTTATTTTAGTTATTAAATTATAATAAATAACTTACATTTCCCTCTCTTTTTCTTACAGCTACACAAAGCCCCAGACCTTTGAGGATTGTGTGGGCGATGAGCTGCCCATGGGCTGGGAGGAGTCCTACGATGCCAATATTGGTCCCTACTATATCAATCATTTGGCGCAAAGCACCCAGCTGGAGGATCCACGCCAGGAGTGGAAGAGTGTGCAGGAGCAGATGCTAAGCGATTATCTGTCGGCGGCGCAGGATCAACTGGAGAACAAGCGCGAGATGTTCGATGTGAAGCAGCAGCGCCTGCTGTGGGCCCAGGAGGAGTACAATCACCTGAAGCAGGCAGCCAGTCGAAGCAGTTGTAAGTATTTATTTTCTCTTTTAATTATTTAAGTTACTTAATCGTAAGGTATTTAAATAATATGTAATTCCAACAATAGAACTGAATATATTACAAAAGAGGTTTAACTTACCTTTAATATTTATGAATCCCTGAAAGGAATTTCTTTGTAAACTATCTTGAAACTAAATCAGTAAGAGATATACCTTCAACCATATTTATTTTAGTCCTGCACGTACTTAAGTCTAAATTAATCAGTTAAAGATATGGCCTATATTTTCTGCGAATTATTTTTCGATTTCCATTGAACTAGAGCTTTTGGAGTTTCATTATCACACATTTTTAATCCAAAGATTAAACAATAAACAGAAATTCAAGAACATCAAGTGGGCTACTATTAAAGGAATATTTTTAAAGAATTTTAATTAAATAAGTAGAACTACCTTTTGGTATTTCTTTTTTAAAATTCCACTCAATTACCCTCCTCCCCTTCCAGTATGCTCTTCCTCCAGCTCGATGAGCCGCCATGATCCCGAACTCCTGAGAGCCGACCTCATGCTGGCCCGGGAACGTGTCCACCAGCTGAAGCAGGAGCTGACCCACATTACCAATGATATATCCTACACGGAACGGGGCATGAACACGCTGTATTCCGTGGGCGAGAAGATCAATGCGCGGCAGAACGGATGCTATGACATTGCCGAGGTCCAGGCCATTCGGGAGGAGATGCTCAAGGTGCACAAGTCGCTGGTGTCCGGCGAGAAGGTGCGCGAGGAGCTCATGCGCAGCCTGGTGCAGATCAAGAACGAGCTGAGTCGCCAGCAGATCAGCGAGGAGAACTCGGACCTCGCCTCGCCCTTCGAGCGGGTGTGCGTGGCCAGCCAGACGGATCTGTGCGGATCGGTGTCGGGCGACAACCTGAACGGTGGAGCCCGCTTTGCGGAGATGGCCAAGACCAAGCTGCAGTATGCCGAGTGGCGGAAGCACATCAAGAAGCTGCAGCAGCAGCTGGCCGATCATGTGGAGCGCATTGAGCCCGGCCAGCTGGAGTCGGACAAGGATCGCATACTGCTGATCCAGGAGAAGGAGAAGCTGCTGAACGATCTGAATAGCATTTCGGTGAAGTCGCGCAGCGAGGAGGAGAAGCGGGTGATCCAGCAGACGCGTCACAAACTGGAGGAGGACCTCAAGGAGGCGTACGAGGCGAACAACACCTGTGTGGCCAATCGGCTGCGCTTCCACGAGGAGAAGCAGCTGCTGCTGGACAAGCTGCAGGAGGCCCTCAAGTCCACCAAGCTGCTGGAGGAGCGTCTCAAGTCCTTCTCCTCGGAGAGCACCTTCTCCATTAGCAGCGGCAGCAGCCTCGGCTCCCTGTCCACAGCCAGCAGTAAGAGTGCCCTCAGCTTCACGGACATCTACATAGACCCGTTCGCGGTGGACTCCCCCATCGATGTGGTGGATCTGAGGCGGCGCTCCCAGCGATTGTTCCAACAGCGCCTGCATCCCGTGCATCCAGTGCATCCTGTCCTGCAGCAACAGCAGTCCTCGGAGGTCTCGCTCTCGCCGCGCAGCAGCCTGTCCATGGAAACGCCGCCCGCCTCGCCGATGAAGTACAATCCCGGGGCGGATAATCAGACGCCGCAAGCCCTCAAGGAGGAGCCCACCTATGCCAATGCTCTGCCCGCCCCGCCCGCCTACACAGCCCCGCCGCCAGTGCCCCTAACGGGGGTACGAGCCCGTCCCTACGACCTGGACTCCACGGTCCTCGACTGCATGATGCTGGAGGCAAAGCTGCAGAAGTTAAACTTGGGCACAACGCCCCTCAACCTGGCCGCTGCCGCTCCGCTCTCACCCATTTCGGAGAAGCCCTCGCTGCTGGATTTGCCGCAGGAGATGCTCAGCCGTTCGTCCTCCACCTCCAATACGAGATCCGTGTCGGCGGCGGTCAGCAATGAGTCGGTGGCTGGGGATTCCGGTGTCTTTGAGGCATCGCGTGCCCATCTGCCGCGCAAGGAGCTGGCCCAAGTTCAGATTGGACTCAAGTATCTGAAGCAGGAGGGCGTGTTGGTGGTGTCCCTGGAGAGGGCCAATAATCTGTTGGCCCTGTGGACGGCCTCGTCGGACAACTCGCAGGTGTAAGTGTTTATTAAGCAGAATTAATATTTATATATATATTTATATAGATATATATATTTATTAATATTTAATATATTTATTTATATAATATTTAATATTTTTAGATATCTGCGTGCTGCCCTGCTGCCCAATTCCCTGACCTCCATTCGGACCAAGGCCTTGGGCGATTTCCAGAAGCCAGTCTTCAATGACACCTTTGCTGTGCCCATAACACTGGACAAGCTGCTGACCAAGAGCCTGCAGGTGACGGTGGTCACCATGACGGGACAAAAGGAGGAGATTATTGTAAGTATTGGTTTTCTGAGGCAAAGGATTTATTGTTTATAAGAAAAAGGATACAGGATAAGGATAAGGATAAGGATTCTATATGAAAAATCATTCTAAGACGCATTTATTTCCCCTTCCTATGGGTTTTTATAATTAAATAATGTCCTTACCTAATCCAGGGCACTGTCCAGATCAGCATGGCCGAGTTCAATCCGGAGGACTCTACCCTTAAATGGTACAACGTCCTTAGCTCCAAGTTCATTCCCAGCTTCGAGTCCCTGGACCTGCCCTCCACCAGTGCCGCAGCAGCGGCAGCCGCCGTAGCTGCCGCCAGTTCCAATTCCAGCGCCAGTGTGGGCAATCGAGAGGAGTCTTCGGATGAGTCCACCATTACATCCTCGCAGACTTCGACGCTGACAAGGAATCAGGCGCCGCCCATGGAGCTGCAGGCGCAAATAGCCGAAGAGCAGCCCGAGCAGGGTCGTGCCAATAATGGAGAGCAGGAGGGCAGCGACGACGACGATGATGATGACGATGATGAAGAGGAGGAGGAGGAGGAGCAAGAGGAGGACGATGGCAAGCAGCTAATCAGCGATGTTGTTGTTGGCCTAATGAACTGTAAGTTTAGGAATTCTTCTATTATGTACGCTCTATAATTTCTTATTTAAAACCCTCAGCCGGCTGCATGCTCGATGCCTACCTGCAGAACATGAAGCAGGAGTTTGCCGACAAGGAAACGAACACGGATTGCGCCTTTTTGCCGGAGAAATCTCGTGGTCAGTCGCAGCTAATGGATGATAGGCCTGTGAAGCGTTCGCAGACCTTTACGCCCTCGGCGGCCGTGAGCAAGAATCGTTACAATTGCCGCTTGAATCGCAGCGATTCCGATTCGGCCATGCATTGCGGAGTGGCGCCGCATACCTTCCAGCGTGGGGCCGCCGAAAGACGATCCCTGCGCTTCCACACCAAGGCGCCCAAGTCGGTCACAAGTAAGTGCAGTCGGGGGTTGATATAAATAAGAATAATAATTATAAACCTTTATTTTCTATCAGAACTACATACTCACATACCCCGCACCAGCTTGGACCTGGAGCTCGATCTGCAGGCGCAGCACAGCAAGCTCTACTTCCTCAACGATCAAATTGCCAAGCTGCAGAACCTCAAAGAAGTGTAAGCTATAAACTAAACCCTAAAAGGGAACCCTTAACTTATTCTAAAGCATATTTTTTCTCCCAACAGCTTGCAGAAGGCCTGCGAGAACAAGGATCCCTTGATTGCCGCCTGGGCCATTGAGAATGAGGAGTTCCAGCGCCTGGTGGCTCGTGCTGATCCCGCCAAATGCCCGGAAGAGCGTCAGCTCCAAAAGCTGCTGATGAAGACGGCCAAAGAGATACACAAGCTGCGCAAGACCAAGGTGCCCAAGGGCTGTCCCGATCTGGTGTCATTCAAGTAAGTCTTTAATCAAAATATTGTTAGAAAATATTTATTAAATTTCTTTTGTAACAAGTTTCAGTAGTATTTTATTGTTTGCGTCTTTTCTTCTTGTTGGCTCTCGATCAAGTGCCGTTTTCTCCTATTCCATCTTTCCTCTATCGATATATCGATTACACTATCGGTTACGCTATCGGTTACACTATCGGTTACACTATCGGTTACACTATCGATTATTCTTAACACTATACAATTATTCTTATTTTAGTATTTTTAAATTTACATTAGTTTACATATTAAATTTTTTTATATATTTTTAATAGGGAAAAGATCACCTTCTTCACACGCAAGGGTCTGTCGGTGCCCGAGTTGCCCCTTGAGTACACTCTGCCGGAGGCCAATCCCATTGAGGAAGAGGAGGAGGAGGAGGAGGAGGACGAAGATGAGTTCTACAATTCTGCAGAGACGGCCATAGCCATTAATACGGCCTTGGTGGCCAGCAGCAATAGGAACAAGAATCTCAGTGATCATCATCGAGCATTAATTGCTGCTCCAGCTGCAGTCGCTCCTGCTGCAGGAGCTTCTACTGCTGCTGAAGCTGCCTCTCCTGCTGGCTCTTCCACTGCCTCTCCTGTTGCAGCCTCTCCTGCTGTCTCTCCTGCTGCCTCTCCTGCTGTAGCCACTCCTGCTGCCTCTTCCGCTGCCTCTCCTGCTGCCTCTCCTGCTGCCACTCCTGCTGTCTCTCCTGCTGCCACTCCTGCTGCTGCTCATCCTGCACCAGCTGCAGCTCCAGCTCCAGCTCCAGTTCCATCCACTGATGGCGACCTGACGCCGGAACAACAGCGCTACGACTACATTGTCGATCGCAACTATGGCGTGGAGGTGTAGCCCTCCCCCACCATCTTCGCTGTACATTTTTTGTAATTAATTCTAGTATTTATTTTCATTAAGCGAGCAAAAGTATTTATGTGTATAAAAAAAAGAAAGGAAAGCAACCACAACTGATGTAACAAATATTCTGTGCCTTATAGAGAGACGACAACAAGAGAAAGTTATGCTAGAATATGCTAGAAACTATATATAAATTATATATCTACTTAGAACTAAGGCCCTACTCTATAACTTAGATTAAAGACCCATAGTCAGTTGTACAAATTGACCCCCACTGATGACCAACTAAGCCACAAACAATCCTGAAAGTCCTGCAAACCGGAAACCATAACGCGCACATTGTGCGTTTAATGCTTAATGCCGCCTCCTTCAAATTCATATTGAAAGCCCAAAACTGTGTACTCCTAAGACTTGAGTGAAAATATATACGAATGTTTATATGAATATTTTTAGAGATACGCTATCCTTTTACCGATTATATATTACCCCCTAAAAGCCCCATGAATGGAACGTGAAATATTTATTGTATCGATCGCCTAAGTTTATAGTGTTTAGCTTGCGTTTTTGTTAAGCTCTCAACAACCATTTAATTTTTTTTTATAAAAAAATCCTATGCAAACAAAACAAAAAACAAACAGAAAATACAAAACAAATCAAAAAAAAAGAAAGTGAATGTACCATATTAGATAATCGTCACTATATATTAACTATAAGAGAGTCCCTTTTCTAACTCCCGGAACTAAAGAGGAAAATATTAAGAGAGAGAGAAACCTTGTTATATATGCTGTTAAAACTGTGCGCATTTTACACGAAATGAAACGAAATTAGCCACAGATCTAGTTTAGTTGCGGTTTCTAAGGCTCCCTTGCTGTTGTTTATGTTTTTTTTCTTGACTAACCCACGCGAAGCCCCCGCCCCCATCCCCCACAGACCCTTCCCACCCGCAGATTTAGTGTTTAGTAAATATAAACTGAATGGGAGTGCCCCCCCTCCATCATCCCCACTTATATATATTTTTTGCTATACTTTAGTAATTTTAGTTTTAATAAATTATACGAAAGTGACACACACATGTATATTGTAATTGTGCAATAAACAAACAAAAAAAGATACTGACATAACTGAAGAGATTGGCTTTTAGTGTTATTATTATAATATAATATAAAAGGTGGGGAATATTTAATTGATAAATATTTTTTGAGGTTTAATTATGATCATTTCAATATGTAAGGGCAAATTCCGCAAGTTTGAAGTCTTTAGCTTTAAAATAAAGCGAGATAATCGCATATAACCAGAAGGTCTTGGCTAGATCGAATCGCCTGGTGGTGCCAATAAGGAATTTATAAACTTTTTGGGGTAGGAAATGTCTTGTTTAATGACTTAAGAACCTTTGAGCAAAAAGCAACTAAAAAGTTAAGAAATTATATAAGTAAAACCTGTTATTTCTATTTTAAAATGGATTGAAATAAAATTATATTTAACTTACGCGCCACTTAGGTTATCGATAAACGATAAATACGCTCAAGCCCTTAGAGATGTGCTAAATATTGACATATACAGCTCCAGCACGCAGTTTTCTCATCCCTAATAGCCCAAGCACGTTTCTGTTTTGTTTATAAAGTTATTAATCAATTAAGAGAATAATAACTACGAACATGGAGGAAGTGATACAGGTCCTGGACGACATGCAGTGCGAGGTGTGCGGCGAGAAGACGTTTCAGGAGCGCGAGGGCTACTTCTACTGCATCGAGTGCGGCACACAGAAGCAACAGATCCAGGCGGTGGATCTCACCGCCGATGATAACTTCAACGAAACCGCTGCCGGAAAACATACCAGCCGGGTCATACGACAGCCAAAGGATGTGGCCAAGACCGAGGACACTGACATTACCTCGTGGGAGTTCTACAACTATGTGCTGCGCGGCTTCCTCCAGGAGCTGCTCGACATGGGCGCCAAGCCGGAGCTCAAGCTGATGACCCTGCAGGTGTGGGCGGCGTACATGAGCCAAATGGAGGTGGCCTTCTGCAGGAACAATGAGCTGGGACTGCCCAAGCTTAATGTAAGGGCGTTGCACAGGTGGGTGAGGGAAGGAAGCTAATTTCAAGAGATTTAACTAAGAGAAACTCCAATCCTGCAGAGATGCCCGCATTATTTACAACTACAAGCGAACAAAGCTAAAGAAAAGCCGGAAGGGCAGCCTGGCAGCCGATCCCAATGATGAGCGCGCCAAGTTTAGGATGTGGAACAAAACCAAGGTGATTTTATGTGCAAATTAGCTTTCTTTTATTTAAAACTTAAGCTTAACTGGCGTAGAATTCATCGGGAAACAGCAGGGGGAGCAGCAAAACAAGGGTGCGCGGCTTGGCCTCACTTAAGGGTTCCAACAAGGGCCCTTCCAGTGCCAGGGAAACTACAGGTTGTCAGTTTAATAGTATTTTAAGATATTAAAAGCTCATCTTTAATACTCACTCTCGCTGCCTTCTTGTGGTGCCCCTGGAGCTGGCTGGGCATAGGCCACTGCCCAGATGGCCAAGCAAATCAAAACCAGACGCAGCAACATGTTTGAAGCAAGTGAAGCTGCTGCTACTAACTCCCCTTTGGCCATGTTCAGTTTATATAGCCAATAAGTCCATACTTTACATAATTACACCGCTCATTAGTTAGAGTTCCTAACCCCAACTCTTATCTCACGACCCTGCTCCCATTTCCAGCGCAATCTCGACGCCTCGGGCTACACCAAGGCGGGCGTAGCCTCGGAGTCTGGAGGAGAACAGAGCCTGGGCGTTCGGTGGTCCTGGCGGGCCCGCAAGTCCCTCAAGCGCAAGATGCCGCTGAAGCATCTGGACAAGCACAGCAGGGTTAGCAGCCTGCTGTGCCATGGGCTGAGGCCCAAGGCAAAGGAACTCAATTTCTTTGATCGACACATGACCAATCTAAGCCTGCACAAGCTATATGTGGTGTTGGCCATAGCCCTCAACATGGTGGAGGATGACATTCAGCTGACGGATCTCCTCCGGTTCATTGACGAGGAGCACCTGACCAGTCGGTACCTGCTGAAGTACTTGCCCGAAAATGTGGCCGCCAAGGGAAAGAAGCTGATCAAGGAGATGGAGTTTGGCAACAACCTGGACAAGGTCGGCTACCTGGTGGGTTTTGCAGAGAGTCAAGGGATCAGGTAAAGCTTACTTACCCATAAATTTATGCCTTCTTCCAGTACCTCCGTAACCATGTGTGCTATATGTCGCGCTTCATAAATCTGAGTGAATTCCAGACGCCGAATCTTCATGCCCTGGCCGAGCGCTATGTCCTTGAGCTGGGTCTGCCACCGCGGGTGGCCAAGTATGTGGGCAGCCTGATAGACCTGCATCCGCCGCACTTCTTTAACCCCTCGAGTGCTTACACATATCCGCACTACGAGGCCCGGGTAATGGCCTACATTGTGTACGCCATGAAGCTGCTCTTCGGCCTGGACGATAGCAAGGAGAAAAATATCTCCATGTCAGCGAAGCAAATCAATGAAGAACTCCAGAATGCTGGCGAAGATGGAGCCCCAGTTCCCCTGCTCTTCGTATTCACCGAGTGGATGCAGTTCGTGGAGCTGAGAAAAGAGATCGTGGCTCACTACAATCAGAGCTTCGCTCGTCGCTTTGGTGTGGCCAACAAGACGGTTTGCCAGGTCGATGATTTCCTATCGAAGGAGCGCAAGCAGAAGGAACAGGAGCAGGAGTACGGCCACGAGGAGTTGCAGGGAACGCTGGCGATGAAGCGCCAATACGAGAATATGACGCACACCATCGAGAGTCTGCTGAAGGAGCACTTTGGCGAGTCCAGCGAGGAGAGCGTCGGCAAGCGACACATTGAGTTCCAGCACAGCCTGACCCCCGCTCACACGTACTTCCAACGGATCCTGCATCAAGAGTCGCGTCTGGACATCCAAATACCCGACTACATGCACGTGGATCACTCACAGCGGAACCTGGATCCCTTCGTCATGGAAACCAACGAGCTGTCGCAGCATTTCGCCCAGCGCGGGCTGCAGATGCATGTGGTGGAGGTCGCCTGCCAGGAGGATATCCAGCAGGTGGGTCTCTTTTATCCCGTTTCATCCCTGAAGCCGGGAACGCGGGAATTTCGTGCCAATTGTGACATCAAGACCGAGACATGGATCAATGAGCTAAAGAGGAAGGAGAAGCGACCGGACTTCCAGTTCCGTCAACCCGTGTCCAAATATGGCGCCGCCTATCTGGCCAGGCTGCAGGATCGCTATGCGATGCGGGAGCGGCTGGAGGCCGCCAATCCCTTTTGGGAGATCACACCCACTCCCAGCTACCTGATTAAGCTGAAGGATAATAACGCTGAGAAGGAGGTTCTCCTCGACACCCTTAGCTCGCTGCAAACCTTCGAGGAGGAGAACATGGAGCCGCTGAAGGTGCCACTAGATCTGCCACGCCGTCACCTGGAAAGAAACGAGATTAGCACCAGCGAGTCAGAGGGAGAATCGAAAGGGTTAAACGGGGAGGATGCGGATCAAAAGCCGCCCATGGTGGAGGCCCTGGTGCTGCAAGTCTCCAACTTTGACTGCTGGCTCCTGCACGGCTACACGGCCAAGATTCGGGAGACGGACAAGCGCGTGTTGCGTAAGCTTTTCCCCTACTCCTTTCGCTGGCTACTGGAGACCTGTGCCGCCACCATCAACGTGGAGTGGGATGTGCTGTACGAGCAGCTCATCGTCCTGGAGGTGATGTTCCACCACAGCATCAAGGACTGGAGCAACCACAGGCGCGTTCTGAGCATCGCGTCCGGCGGTTCACAGAAAGACATCGAAAAGCTGGTCAGGACATTTAAGGATTTGTGGTAAAGTGCAGTTGGAGTTGTTGAAAATTATAATTTAAGGATTTACGGATTTCTGACTCTAAAATAAAGAACGAGAAACGTGAGAAGTTCTTTGCTTATTTCTAATGATATTTGTAGATTAAGAACGTTGACTTGGAGCAACCACAGGCACAAGGACATGCAGCTGATGGCCAGGAAGTTTAATTTAATAGAGGCCATATCAATGGCAACTGAATCTGTTATTTAAGCAGCTTCAAAAGAGTAAACAAAACACACCCACCCACTCTTGAACGAATGGTTACAGCTGGGGACATGGTTATAGTACCTTTAGGAAAGTGTTATTCATAATTTCTAGAATTTAAAAAGCAAAGAGTAATGGAGAAAATGTAAGACAATGATTTTTATTACGTTGATTTCAATATTTCATATTGCGTTTATTCTTATTTTTAGTCTGAGAAAACTATAAGGAAAAAATTATGAAAATCAGTGTTCAAGTTTAACCACAGTGTATTTTATAAATTTATTCATGCTGAAAGCTTATGTGTTTATCTAATAAAGATTATTTCAAGTTATTTCATAATCTTAACATATTACTATTAAACCAAGACAAAATGGAAACATAAAATTTACAACTTTTTTACCCAAATAACTATATATTAAATGTGTGTTACTTTGTACAATTGTGAGAATCGTTTTAGCATTAAATAGCCTCATGGAACCTGAATAAACTTCTTACTTAGAACAGATATATTCATTTTAAATATCTTATAACATTAGCACTGTTATTGCTGTGAGCGCGACTGTATGTGCGAGAGAAGGCACATTAACATCAATATCAATAGGCAAATTAGCGTTTATCAGAACAACAACAATAGCATTAGCAGCAACAATGCGTGTCGCGGTTTTGTTTACAAAAATCGTCTTCAAAAGAGAGCGCCAGCTGCAGAGAGCGAGAGTGAGTGATGAGAGCGTGTGTGAAGTTTTGGGGAACAGAGATGTCGACTTGGCTAAATTGAAAGCTCAGAAGGTATTACCTGTAGAGGTGGAGAAACATCGATGAAAACATCGATGCATCGATGTTTTTACAATGTTTGGGAAGATCAATGTTTTTTTGGGAAACATTTTATCACATCAATAGAGTAGGGGAAACAATTTTCAAATTAAAATTTTTATTTTGCACGAAAATTATTTTTGTTTTTTCTTCGATTAAACATCGATGTTTTTATGAAAACATCAAAAGCTTCGATGTTTTTTTTCGTCGATGTTTTCTGTTTAAAAATCGAAAAACATCGATTTTTCTCCACCTCTAATTCCCTGGAGTTTTTATATAGAAAGTTAATTTTTTTTTTTCGGCTTTATCCTTAAAATAAAAGCTATCAAAACGATGATTGAATACCGTTAAATACATACATATATGTAATATTTAAACAGTTTATTTAATTGGCACAGTTCAACCAAACTTGCAGAACTTAAACTGATTTCTTTAACATGTGGTATGAGATTCCTTTTATTTATCTTATAAAATTAAGAAAAAAAATTGTAATACAGCTAATTCCATTCATATATTCTTTATAGCTGCATTCAAAACTGAACATGTTTGTGGCTTCAATTTTGCTTAATTATAGTTGTTGATCTGGCTTTTCTTTTGTGGCCCCCAAAAAGCTGTCACCTCTGCTGGGCGAACGGTGAGAGTGAGAACGTGGTGGGCAAAGAAATCATAGGCGCGCATTCGAACGGCGCGTTTCAGTGCTAATTTTAACGTCGCCGCGTTGACTGTTTCGCCTTATTGCGGTTTCCTTATTTTCCACTTGCTCCCGGGCGCTGAATTCAATTTAAATTAGCTTACATTGTGCCTTTGTACGCCTTTTGCCAGTGTGTGATAACAACAAATAATAAATAAAAGCCGCCCGAGTGGCGAAGAAGTGAAGTAAAATCGAATGTGCAGACAGGAATTTTAACCGTTACAACAGTGTGGAGAGAGTGCGAGAAGAAACGAGAGAGAGACAGATCTCAAGGCGCAGAAAATGAACAGAACATAAAAATAAAAAGAAACAAAAATAAAAAAAAAAGCAGAGATATATTTAAAAATAGCCAAGTGCATGGGCAAATTATGACATATCTAAAAACAGTCAATTAAAATAAAAATACGCGTTCATGTTCGGACTCGCTTGGATTCTTCAGATTTCCGATTTCTGATTTCCGCTGCTGGCTGTTCCTCAGTCTTTGTGGTTGGGACTCTCCAGAAACCGCTGGTGAGTTGAGTTTTAATAACGCTGCTGCATAAAAGTGCTAAAATGTTTATTAATTCGCGCCCGTGTGGTTTCCATTCAAATGCCACGGATATGGGCAAGACAGCTGTTTCAATACCGCCAAAAAAATAATGCCTGGAAATGTTAAGAGTTTGACTTATAGCCTGCTTTTAGACTCGTTACGTCAGACTTTTTGAAGGGGGTGTCTAAGTCCGACGACTAAATCTCTAGTTTCTCTACACTCGGAATAATAAATGGCTATGGAAAGCATACATTTTTAAAAGAAAGAAATGGAGCTTTTAACTTTACTGGAATTAAATAGCGTTGGAATTCCCAAGCAACTATTCAGAATTCAATTTTTTAACCTAATTATCATAGATCTTTAGTTATTTGAGCTCGGAAACCATTTTCGCTTTCTAGTTTTCAATGTCGTTTCAAAAGTTATTTAAAAATCCTATTATCTAAAAATCTTTGGCTAATATATTACAATAAAATATAATATAGAGAAAAACTTATAAACTTGGTAAACCAAATGACAATTTATAAGTTTTATTTTAAATTTGACGCCTCATATATTTCTTACTTACAAATTCTGGATGTAAAAAGTCTTCTTTCTGCCAAAAATGGACTTGGGAAAGATAACGTTTAAAGCTACTTACTCAGACCCGCGAAAAGTGTTCCTAAGCAGTGCGATAGAGCGAGAGGGTGACTATTGACCTCTCGTTTTGACTCAATGCTTAGGAACACTTTTCGTGTGTCTGAGTACTTAGCTTAAGGGTAAAAATCTTGTTAAAGGAATGAAATGTCCCTAAATTGAATGGAACTTCTTTTCCAAGTGTAGCCCCCGAGTTTCCAAGTTTCACTTGTTGACGTTCTTGGCGGTTTTTGAGGTTAACAACATTTTCAGGCGGCTTTGTTTCGGTCGAAACCAAACAAACAATCAACAACAACTATTGACTCGCACTGGCCATGTTTAGACGTCGAGCAACTCAGTCGGCTTACAAACAATTAATAGCTACTATTTTGTCACTTGCTGACTTTTATGCCAAAATATTTGCCTAAGCTGTTCGCATTAGCAAATCGAACAAATTGCTGAAAAACGAACAAAGCCACATACTACATAGCAGCACGCGCATTTATCTTGATTCCGATTCCAATTCTCTCCATGTGACTGTCTCTGTGTATCATTATTTGTGGGGAGCTTATAATTTGTTTTTCCAACTGGAGTACGAAACCTCCTGCATTTGGGTCCTGTACTTATTTGTTTTCTTTATTAATACCGTGGGGTTGAAGCATTTGTTTTGGTTTAAATTTCACATGAGTCTGAGGGTTATATTTCAGAGCAGAAAGTTTATTTAAGGCTTCAAATGCAAAAAAGTTCAAAGAAAAATATATGGAATGAAGAATTTATAAATCAAAATGATATAATAATTTCTTAAAGAGGTTATCATTTAGATTCTAGTTACTAGAACTCTGGGGCTAAACAAATTAGACAGCAAACAAAGGACCCCTCAGTATTGGCGCACTTACCGCTTTCGTTGCACTAGAATTCCCAACTGAATGTTAGGGTGGGTCATTTCATTACACCTTCGTTTATCGTATTAATATTTTTAAAGATATGCCAATTATCTAGCATCTAAAAATGTGTTCAAAGTATTTATCATATACTGAATACCATTAGTTAAAATAGTAATTAATATAATTTAGAAAAAACTCTCATTAACTCTCATTAATCAATCTCTCACAATTTCGTTCTCCCTTGTAATATTACCTCTATAGTTTCTGGAAAATTCTGTTATTTGAGTGTTTATTTTACCTATTTTTCGATTTCCCAACGCCCACTGTATGGAACAAATATATATGACTAGGAATGGTGTTTGTCAAATGCTAATTAGTTTCATTATAGCCGACAGTCACGAGTGGAGTGAGGCAGGAGGAGTAATACTGAGGTTGAGGGGCCGTGAAGTGTATTAATTGGATGCGCCGAAACAGTTTGATAAGCACAATATTGGTCGCATCGATCCGACCGGACATATGGTAGCAATCACGTCCGCAACATCTGATTGTTTATCTTTATTTCTTTATTTTATTTCTCCCCCCAAAATGCGGCTGTCCTGCGTACCGCCAATGGCTGTCAAACCAGCAGCAAGAGAGACACTTTGATGGACATATTATAGACAGTTTGGCAAACGCTAGCGCATGAGAATGGCTAAAAATATAAACAATCTAGCGGCAGGCAATACCCCTTCCTCGCCCACATTAAAGGAAAATTAAGCAACCCAGACACGAGAAGGGTTGACAGATCCAAAAATAAGCGAAAGCCAGCAGTGATTACCTGGTTGGACTTTGGCTGATGAGTGTTCTGTGGCAAGGAGGCTTATGCTGCTGCTGCTGCCGAGTCCAAATGGGTCTCGTGTGGCACGTGCTCAGGTGGCTCTAAAACTGTTGGACACACTGTATTTATAGGCTCTCTAATTATGTGAATTCAGTAATTGCCTCAAGCGGAATAAATATCAAACGACCGGGGGCATCCGGAAGTTCGTCCTATTTAGTTTATTTATTTATAGAAACATTACCTATTCTCTAACTAATGATTTATTTACAGCAACTCAAATCAGATCAATTTAGGTTTTAAAGTTTCCCAAGTTTTACACATTCAAAATGTAAAAAAACTTTGTGTTTCTGTGAGCATTTATTGTAATTTTGTATCATTTTCTGTAAATTGCCGTCAAAGCTCGTATTTATTTAAAAAGTTATAGATAATTAATTAACGTTTAAGCTTCTCGTCGTGGATTTTATTATCATCTCATGGAATTCCAAGCTGCAGACTTAAAAATGCATCAATAAATTTAATTCACAACCAAAAATTTCGTCTTTTTTCAGTTTCTAGCAAAGAATGTACAGAATCACCTCCACAAAAATTTCACCTTCCTTCGCTACCGTCCAATGCTAACATATAAATTTAAATACATAAAATAAAAGCAAAAAAAAAATGTAGAAAAATTTGGTTTATTTGTCTAATTTTATTTTTGAGTTCCTTTTTGCGCTTCCGCTGCCTGTCTTTGTCATTTCCCGAACAACAACACCAGAACAAACAACAAAATAACACGGGCATGATTATATTTTCTTCAAAAACGCTCTCTATTTTGTTTGTTATTGTTTTGATTTTTGTTGCTGTTGTAATTCGGGGGAAAAACAAAAGCTGGCGCTTTCCCATTCATATGCTCTTTAATAGACCTTTCATTTCATTTCATTTCGAATGTTTATTTTTGTTTCTCTACAGCGTGTTGGCGGTTTATTTTTGAGCTGCTGCAATGACATTTATGGTAGGACAGTAAATGTGTGTTAGTAACAACTGTGATAAAGTCAAGAAAGATTTATTTGCTAATTTATTTTCCCTTTCTGTTGATGTGGTATATCTCCATTAAATTGTATCTGCTACAAGGCCTAATTTACTTTTATTTGTTATTACCACTAATTTCAGTTTAAATTATATTTTATATTTTGTGGTATTAATATAGATTGATTTCTAAAACAAACTATCAAAGCAGGGTTAGTTCTTAAAAGTCAACAGAACTTCGACGTATACGTAATATTTGCTTGGTTGTTTATTGTAAATAATATTTTTACGTTCTTTGTCACGTTTAACGGAGTTCACTAACCGTGATAAATGATCAATTAAAGATAGTATCTTTGACAACTTGAAAACACATAATAAATTTACCCATTCAAATATTATTTGATAAAGTTTTTATACCTGTTACCAATAAGGTAGAAGGGTTATTATAACTTAGAGCGAACTAAAAATCTATCAGCTTACTAAAGACTAATATAATCACTGAGATGCTGAAAGGCTATTCACTTGAATTTCAATATGTAAGCAAAATCGAGTGCTACACATCGTAAGACGTAACTTGTTCTTATATTGGCATTTGGTTAGACTGACGCATCTCTAATGGTCTATTTGAGGGTTCGAGTTCAAATGAATTCGTACTTGGGAATTTTAGGTGCACTACTAGCAACAACTCTATGACAAAGTGGAGATTTTGATTCCTTTTTCAAGTGTGATTTTCTATAATTTTTATTCCGTTAAAATTCCGCATCAGAAATTCTCCTATTTAACTCACAAAGCTTTGGATACTGGGTATCTCACAGTCGAGCACACTGTGACTGCAGCTTTCTAGCTTGCTATCTATATTCTTAAGCAATATGTTATTTATTCTGTTTATCTTTTTGTCACTTTATGGGAGCAGGTCTTTATTTATCTTATCATCTGAGAAGTACAAAACCTTCTCCGCAGTATTCCATAGCCGACTTCCACTGTATTCCGCATAACGAAGAAGTGGCAAGGTTTTTAATACGTGATTGGCTGCCCCGCACTCACGTTTCTACGGGTACGCGTCGCGCGTCGAGACATTGAAGACGCAGTCCATTAATTGGATTACAATTCTCCGCATTTCTGCCCATGTTGTTCCGTTGATTTTTGTTCTGCACGTTGCCTGCTGCTGCCTTCTTCTTCATCTTCATTCTTCATTCTTCTTGGCCATTAGTCATACATGTGTATATGTCGCGGGGCTCTTCAACTTGTTGCGTCCGTCCCGGATTTGCATATCCCGCCCCCTGCGCCTTACTATAGTATACATATACGTATATACCTCCTTTAATGGACGTGGGGGAATTTCGCCTTCATATTGTAACTGTATATCCGTATTGCGAAAATGTGTGAAATAAATCGTACACACCGTCGCCGCCACAACATTGACACATGTCGTGTGTGTGGTGCAGGCACAAATGGGCACAAAATTATAGCAGCAAGAAAAAGCCAAATATTTCTATAAGATTTTGGGAATAAGAAAAAGGCAAATACCTAAAAAGAGACATTGGATTCAGTTTAATACTCGACTAACCATCTGAGGCAAGTGCGAGTGCAAGCGAAAAGGAAATAGAAGGTTGCAAATTTATTGTCTAATTACTTCCTTGCTGATCTCATATCAAACTGAAATTATAGGTTACTTTAATGTAAAATATTCAAAAAACTTCATTATATTCCCTTGATTGTAACAGGTTAATTTAGCTGACAACAATTATTATACACAGTTTAACCCAAAAAATGTATTGAAAAATGTTTACGCTATTCAACAACAAAAGTAAAATAAAACTAATCGGAGAACCATTTTATAACCATCATAAAAAAGTCAATACAACTAATCAAGCAGTTACTACGTCTTGTTTGTGCTTTTAAGAATTTATAATTAAAAACAAACTTCACCTCTTTTTCATAAATTAAACAAGCCCCACAAGTAATGTTTATGGGTTAAACCTAGAGCTGGAAAAGAATCAATGTTTTCGATATGCAAAAATGTATTTAAAATCGATTGAAATCGGTGGGTTTCCAGCTTTAGATCCTTTTGTAAAACTTGGAATTATAATTGTTATTTTAAAATTATATATCTCAGAAGAGACACCAATTTAATTTAATATTCTCATTTACATTACAGGTAGGTAAAGCTTTTTAGGGATTATTAAAATGGGACTTTCTAAATAATTAAAATTATATTTCATTGTAAGGCTTGTATCTAGCCTTAAACACTTGCCTTCCGCTGTTGTTTTTCTTTGATTGCTTTGAATAAACTATTAATTTGTCCAAAAACAGTTTTATGATACAGATGTCGACGAAATTAAAAGTTGAACAAATATGTTCTTTTCTTTTTTGTCTTTCCCAAAAATGTTCTTGTGCACCGCTAAAAATTTTCCACTCTGACGTTTTCGCGCGCTGCCTGCCTGCCTTCTCACAGTTGGAATCTCAAATATTTGAGTTGGCGATTAGCGGAATTACTTTTTGTGTAATTGTTAATTGGAACGCCAGAGTATCCATAAGATATTCTGAATATTATTTCGATTGCTGACGGAACGAAATAAATTAAATGGCAAGCCATAACAAAAAACCGCAAAATAGATGAAGACCAGGCCAAAAGCAGCAGACACACCTCTCTGGTGGCTAGCCAAAAAAAAAAAAAAAACCTAAACTTAAATTTAAATTTATTAATCACGCAGGCGGCGGAATTTAATTCAATCGCCGAGAAGCAGATGTTTTTGTTCTCCCCTGCACGCAGACGTAATTTCTAAGGTAAACAAACGACAAGAGACTACGATTCATTTGCACAATCCATTTGTTTTTTTTTGGGGTAAAGAGGAGAGCGAGTGCGAGGCCCAAGAGGTGTGCGACAGGTGTTAATTGCCCGACAAATTCAAAAACACGCAGCCCGCTCATGGGACCGGTACTTACTACCCCCAACATGCATTATACAATCCCCCTGTGTGTGCAGTGTCGACTTGCTAATAGATTCGATCATTCAATTTGCTTGCAGATCGCCGGACAGCAGCCGGTATATCCATACACCTTCACCCCCACTCCGGTCGCCGCCATGGGACGCTGGGGCCGGCAG
Source organism: Drosophila tani (assembly GCA_008042535.1). Lineage (NCBI taxonomy): Eukaryota > Metazoa > Arthropoda > Insecta > Diptera > Drosophilidae > Drosophila > Drosophila tani. Next base: position 42,817 of record VNJO01004994.1, read on the forward strand.
AGTCCGGTGCTGGAGCCGCCGGATCCGCAGCAGCTGCAGCAAACGCCAGTGCCAGCGCCCACCCTTCCGCCGCGGACCTTTATGCGACAGTCGAGCATCACCAAAATCGGGAATATGCTCAACACGGCCATCAATATCAATGGGGCCAAGAAGCCGCCAAGTGAGTAAACATCTGTTTCTTCTGACCTTCAGTTTTATTTTTTCGGGAAGCGTGGGCATTAAAAATAGGTCAGGGTTAGATGATATAAGACTGATATACTGTAATTATATAATATAAATAGTTCTATCAATATCAAAGGTGCCTTGAAGTGAAACAGAGATCCTTTCGGCCAAGACTGTGTTGTGCCTCTATTTTTATTACATTTTTGGAACTTTAAAATAGGTCAGGGTCAGACGATAAAAGGCGAAAATACTATTAATATAATTAAATATTATTAGTAGTAGTTGCCAAGTAAAAGCTATCCAAGTGTGTGAACTGACCTTCATTTTTATTTTTAGATCTCTTTTTGGGCACTAAAATAGGTCAGGAATTCGATGAGATAGATCAGGGCACTACCTCTTCTGTAAAACACAGCTAATAGCCAAAGGAATATGGAAAATAAATGTATAACTTTTCTAGGATGTGTCTAGGATTGCTGGTTCTTAATTTAATTCTAATTCTTATGACAGTTTATAACAGTTGAATAATTTTCTAACCGCATCTAGAATTTTTTGTAGATACATATTTTTTGAAAACTAATAAACTTAGCTTCTCCTAGAATTTTCCCTACTTTAAGAATAATACGTATTAGGTCATTTCACGTTGTTTGATTACTGATTTATTCAGCAGTGTTTTCCACCTTTTAATCATAGTTACTACTTTATTATACAAGCTGCTGTTGCATTTTTCAAGTTCTCCACCCTGTTGTATGCCGAAATTATATAGATTTTCATAAATTTGGGCTGAACCGAAGCTTACGTCAAAAGCCGTTACTTTTTTGTTCACTTACGTAGTTTGATTTTATCTTGTTAATTTGGTGTGACCAATTGCTGTGGAGGACAAAATTCACTCTGACTAGTTTCAGCTAGCCAGATCTGGCTAGAAAATAGCCAAATCACTTACGTTGTAAATCGTTACGTTTTTGTTCACTCACGTAGTTTATTACGTCTCCTTTATTTGGTGCGGATGAGAAAATCCTCAGCTCGATGCAATTTCCTTACGTCGTAAATCTTCACTTTTTTTTCACTTACGCCGTAAATCTTCACGTTTTTGTTCACTTACGTTGTTTGCTCACGTCTCGTTCTGTCAGTGTGACCAGCCGCCGCGGCGGCGGAAATCCCCCTTTTTCCCTGCCGAATTTTGTTAAAAAAATCAGAAAACCTGGCGGGCACACCGTGCGAAATTTGCAACAAAATTTGTACTTCCATTTTGCGTTGGATTTTTTGCAATCCGTTAGTCAATAAAATAAATAAATAAACGAGTGCCGGAGCGTGCGGGTATATAGGCGGTGTACATAGTCCGGAAAGTGCGTGTTCTGCAAAAATAGAAGGTGGAATGCCGCTTGTGCAAAAGCCACACTCACTCACATTCATATTACGACGCAACGACGAAGCAGTGCAGTAAAAGAGGCGGCAAAAACGGGAAGAGGCAGAAGAGAGGCGGCGGTGAATCGAAAAACGGACAATTTCGCGTTGGGCTTTATTTTGGCAAATTTGATTTTCGGCGTTCTACAACAAACACGGCGGGCTTAGCATAAAGCGGGAGTTGCGGCAAAGCTATTGGCTATTGATTATGCGTCCTTGTTGAAGGGATTAAAGCGCCCGGGATGTGCAAGTCACGCGGTTTTTAGTTTTTCCCCTCGCCTAATCGAAATGCTTAAAAAGTAATCAAAATAATATTCTGTGTGCAGCATTTTGAAGGTTAGATTTCGCGTATATATTTCGCTCGGAATACGCGATAAAACAAAGGCACAAAGCGGGCGGCGCAAACGTGTCTCTGCATCAGTATGCGTCTGTGTGTGTGCGTGTATGTGAGTGTTTCGTATTTGTTTTGGCAAATGCAATATATAATAATTAGTGTGGATTAGGTGGCAAATATTCCGTTTGTGATTAATTCGCGTTTTATCGGTGTGAAGTAATTTCTTCGTTTTTTTTTTGTCTTTCGCTCTCACAACCACCGGCTGCACTCGCTCTGTCTCTCTCTTTCGTTTACCTCTCTCTCTTGCATACGCACACATTCGCACAACGCACGCCAAAATTCTGCCGCTGCGCTGCTAATGATGGAGAACAAAAAAAAAAAAAAAAATCATAATTTTTCCCCCTCCTTTTCCAGTTTTTTTCTTCCCCTTCTACGTGCTTAAGTTGTGCTTACAAAAATAACATAAACCGAGGAATTAAATGCATATAATAGATATACAACAAAAGGAAACCAAAGTGTAATCAAAGGAATAAGTGAGAAAAGTAAAAAACAAAAGTCAGCGCTCTGCGTCTTTAGAAAACGAAAGGAGTGCGAAAGGAGAAAAGAAATCGCGCTCAACTTTGAAATTTCAAAAAAGGCAACGGCAACAACAACACAGACGCACGCAAGCACACACGCAGAAAAGCAGCCCTTGCAGGAAAGAGACGGAGCGACAGCTCCTTTCGCCTTTTTCCTTTTGTTCTTGTTATTTTTGTTGTCGCTCCGTTTTTGTTGCCGCATTGTTGTTGTTGTTGTTGCTGGCGCTGCTTTGAAATCGACGCAAACTGTTCAACTGTCATGGCCGGTAAGTTTAAATATCTCTCCCTCTCTCTCTCTCTTTGTTGCTCTCTTCTGCTCTTTCTTTTTACCTCCACGTTCGTCGTTTGGCTTTTGATGTGTGGGAACTGCCAACTTTATTTTAATACCCTTGAAAAGGGTATTATAGTTGCGATAGATCTCTGCAAAGCTGTGAAATTCGATATCAACGATCGATATTAGGTAGGAACTATTGATTGATCTAAAAAAAATCACAGCGACATTTATGTAAATGATTATATTATGATTTTTAAATCTTACGGGATCAAATATCAAAAAGGATATAACTTTTGATTTAAAAATGCAATAGAATTCGAGATTTGTAAAACATTTAAAGAAATAATTCAATTTATACTTTTTTAAGAGTACATGGACTTCGCCTGGATTTCCTGTTGTAATTTCCATTGTCTCTATACTTTGTGATTTTGGCATTTAATTCGCACAAAAATACAGGCGATAAACAAATTCAGTGAGAAGTAAACAAACTAGTCAAAAGTCTCTCGAATGCGTTGAGCGAAAAACAACTTTTCCCTATCAACTAGCATTGATCTTTGCACTTGAACGGAACGCCGCCAGCGACGTGAACGGCATGCTAAAATTAAAAACCTATTAAACTGACAGGCCCCCGCCTCACCTCCGCCTCTTTTTAGCACCGCCCCCTTGACACATTTTATTTTTTAAGCAAATGCCCACCCCCGTTCCAAATTGCATTATGTATTTGGAAAAGGCCAGAGGGAAGTAAAGCAACTCGTAAACCTGCAGCACGAATTTGTTACGAAAACAGTGGTCGCACGATAGTTAATTCCATTTTATTAAAATGTAGAAAATGATGCGAAAATATAGAAAATATGGAAACTTATCCTAATATTTAATGGGTAACTCTAATCGCATGGTGTTTGTCTCCTAGTATGTGTAGAATTTGTTTTTGTACCGCTGAGCGCGTGCTATTTCCTACGAAAGGCTCTCAGAGTGGTGATATATGATAAACCTTGTTTAAAGATCTTAATACTGCTAAATAGGCAAAAACGAAGTCCAGAAGCTGACTGAAGAATTATTTGATTACGTTTCGGTTCACAGACAAATAAAACATTACTATGAAACAGGTTCGTAAACTAATAATATGAATACTCTGAAAAACAAGCTTGTGATATTAGGTAAACCTTCAAACTAATAGGAAACCTTCGAACTAAATACATTTACGAAGAACAACCTTGCTTGAAAGTGCAAATATTAAAGGTAGTATCCTATATACTAAGAAAAATAAATTAATAACATAATTATGGAGCTTCGGAAGGTTCTAAATTGCAAATTAGACCCCCCACTGAAAGAGTATCAAATTGATTTGGTCCGCATGCTCAATATAGAGACACAATTGCCATAATTAAATAATAAACAATTGCACAAGTGCTGAGAATGCGGCGTACAAATTGGTTCGGTCAATAGATGTAGAACTGGATCGTGTGTCTCGCCTTGTGCAAATTGAGTTAAAGTCGCAGTGGACCAAAGGCAAACCGACCCACCGACCCACCAACCCACCAGCCCCTTCCACTCCCAAAACCCCTTTTATTTTATGCGATTCCCCTCCCCCATTTGTTGCCAGACAACGTGACGTCGCACTGGCTTCGAGATTCTTCAGTATGCAAAATTATTTGGCCATTTTATATGCAGCAGAGCAGTGTCGTCTTGTCTTGTCTGTCTGCCCGATTTCCTGGAGTAGTGTCTCCTCTCTGCAAGACACGCACAAGTGGGCCTGGACGTACGTCTCCTAATGCGATGCGCATGTAAGGACCCAGCACAAAACATGGTCCCCAAACAGACATTACATAACTTTTTAGACCTTATTGCCTCTCTGTTGCTGGTGTGTGCACACTACACCCGCCTGTCACAAGGCATAGTGGAGATTTTCAGGGGGTGACAGATTGATGTGTGCCTTAGATTAGATTGGTTATGGTAATTGACAAGGGCAAGACGGGAGGGAACGTTAAGCTTTTCTGTTCTCAATTTGTAATGCAAACTTACATGGGCAAAGAAGCCGGACAAGCTGAGATCATAACATAAACCAAGCAAAACAGTCATTAGGATTTTTTTAAGGAATAAAAAAACTAATGAATTAAGCCTTCTACTTGTACTTCCCCAAAAATACAATTTTTAAAAGAGAAAATAAATAGTTATCCTAGTTTTTCCCCCATTCATTGTCCCTAAAAATATTTCGTTTCATTAATTATTTCTAACCAATATTCCTAATTGCTCAGTGGGCTCAGTCATGCATATGAATTATTCCTCTAACGCTTTTCTTTGACGAAACTTATTCAGCTGGCTGCCAAATAAAAGGATTTCCCGGGCATTCTTCCTCCCCTAACCCTTTGCCTTCTTACCTATTTTCACCTTGCCTTTTGTATCGCCAGTCAGTCAATCAGTCCATTCCGCCATTCTCTAGGTCGTTCATTTGTCTGTCTCTATAGAGCTTATATAGACTGAAAAAGTAGGAACGGGATAGTGTGAGGAGCTTTGGCTTTAGCGGCGACATCGCGTGGTTGTGTTAAATAATTGTGTCAATATTTGAGTTTCATTATTTTGTTCCATTTTGCGGGGCGCTCATGAAAATCTACTTATCTCTTTATGTGTACGTTTATATACGATCTGGCGAATAAATACGCGCTAGCTAGCTAGCGGGGCAACCGAGCGAGAGCAATTTCAGATTAGTCTTATTTTTTGCGATTCTTTTTTTCTTCTTTTTTTTGTTGTCTAGCGAAAATTCATCTGCAATTATCTGAGATTTATGTGATGGTGTGGGGCTATGAGAACCGAAATACAAAAATTCGGTCATGAGTGGGCTTCACTTATTTGGGAAGTAATTAGTTGAGTATTTTGTTTTAATAAAGAGAAGCAATATATGGAAGGAATTACTTGAAAAGATATTCGGAAGATATCGGAAAATGTGAGTTTATTACTTCTTGCTATTATCTGAAGCTTAAATCTGGGTTTTTATTTGTTTAAAGTGTGGGGTAAATATTTCATTGCAAAAAGGAGTAGATTTTTATTTTAGTTACACGATAATATATTTATTTTTTCTTATTATTATCATTATTTTAATATTGAACAATACCTGGCTATGTTTTTATAAGGCTTTGTAACTTGCTTTACAAATTACGACCTTATAACTATAAAACAAAGAATAACAAATATATTTGGTGGGTAATTTTATACGGATAATAGCTGTTAATAAGCATTACAGTTTAACAACTATCTCAGATTTAGATACGGATATTGAATCTTTTTGTAATAATAGCTAACAATATTTTACTGCTCCAGGAACTAAATGTTTTATTGGCAATTAAAAATATATTGTCCGTAGGGAAATGTTTATTTCAAGCAAGCAAGCAATTGAAATATTTATGACAGTCCTAGCAATGCCATTTCATCTTGAAATTTATTTATATTACTGCACTTTTGCTTTCATTTGCGCTTATTCTCGTCTGTCCGAGAGTTCAATGACTCTAAAACTGCATATGGCTGTGCGCTGCATTTGCGTGGGCGGGTGCGAGAGTCTCCTCTCAGACACTTGCATTGCAGTCTAAAAATAGTGCCGGGATATATCAGCGAGTTATGATGACTGACTAATTGGGCGACTGCCTTTGATCCTATTATGGGAGCAGCAGCCCCAGCACAGTAGCCGAGGCAGAGAGTAGGAATAAACACAATCACATCATGACGTCGTCGTCAATGGCAGCCGTCAGGCAGGCAAGGAAAAAGCCAACCGACCGACGACGACGACTGCCAACACAGTAAGCGGATAATGAGGTCACAGCACAGGGGACCGGGCTGGGCAAGGGCTGTGCCAAAGAAATCAAACAAACAAAACCGAATGAATATTTAGGAATGATGAAAAAATTGGCAAAAATCGCACACAAACACACAACAAACACTGGCCCAGACATGGGGCCCAAAACAAAAAGCCAAGTGGTAGATACCAAACGAAACGAAACGAAACTACTGTGGGCATGACAAGCATTTCCAATAATGCTTAAAATAAATTGTCAAGCGTTGGAAAAGTTGTAATAAATTATATATTACTTGGGTCAAACTTTATTGAAGGTTACAAAGCTAAATTCAAGTCGATATAGGGTTAAAGAAATAATTAATAGATTTTCACAAGAAGTTAGGGTTTTCTACCGGAAAGGTTAATAGGTAAAATTACCCTAAAACTCAGTAAATTATATTCTGTTTATTAACCATATTAACCTTTTTAGTTTGAGTGTTTAAAACTTTTTAAATTTCTGGAAATCTTACTAAATAATCGCTGGCAGGTTGATCAACTTCCTAAGCCTTTTGTTTTGATTTAAAGAATGCATTCAAGCTTGTTTATTTTTAACATTTAGCTACAGCTTTTTTGTAGAATAATATTCAGAATTCTAACCAAAAAAGTGTCCTGCTAAGTACTTCTGGAAATAGAAAACAACTTTCAAGCACTTTAAGACAAAGAATTCCAGCAAAAACTTTATATGATGGATATTAATCTGGCTATCTATTATTATTTAAATCAAAGGTCTTCACAAACAGTTCATATTGTGGGCTAATATCCACTGTAAATAAATATGAAGCTCAATACACTTTCAAAATGAAATGCTCCCACGTGTGTAGGTGGACCTACCAGAAGTCTATATATTTTGCAAATGTGGAAAAGCCTCCCCCCAGCACAACGTCATCGTTTACACAACATACCGCAATCGCGCTAAAAGTGGCTGAACATAGAGGAACTGGCCAACAACAAGAGGGGCAATGGGTGGGGGATTGGGTCTAAAAGCTACGAGACAAGGAAACGAAAAGAAAGAATATTTGGCCAAGAGCTTAAAGGGCTTTAAAGTGTATGTGGCGTCCCCATCATCAGGGAAGGCCAGGCATGGCGTCATTAGCAAATATTTGGGCAGGCTCAGGACATGGTCGTCGGCGTCGTCATCGTTGTCCTCTCTAGCAGTGTGTGTGTGTGTGTCTCTGAGGGAAATGAAATGTTACACTCTTCCTGGGCCTGGGCTTCCTTTTGAGTTGTCCAAGCCAATCTCGGGCATTCAGCTAAACGAACTCGAGCTGTCCGAAAGGTGTTGTCACCTCGCATACTCATCATTTGGTCGTGCTCTGTCTTTGCAGGTAATGGAGAGGCGTCCTGGTGCTTCTCACAGATTAAAGGCGCCCTAGACGATGATGTCACGGATGCGGACATCATATCCTGCGTGGAATTCAATCACGATGGCGAGTTGCTGGCCACTGGCGACAAGGGCGGTCGCGTCGTCATCTTTCAGCGAGATCCTGCCTCGAAAGCCGCCAATCCGCGACGCGGCGAATACAATGTCTATTCGACATTCCAATCGCACGAGCCCGAATTCGACTACCTCAAGTCCCTGGAGATCGAGGAGAAGATCAACAAGATTCGGTGGCTGCAACAAAAGAATCCCGTACACTTTCTGCTCTCGACCAACGACAAGACGGTCAAGTTGTGGAAGGTCAGTGAGCGCGACAAGTCGTTCGAGGGCTACAACACGAAGGAGGAGAACGGCCTGATCCGGGATCCACAGAATGTGACGGCATTGCGTGTGCCCTCCGTGAAGCAGATACCGCTGCTGGTGGAGGCATCGCCGCGTCGCACCTTCGCCAATGCACACACCTATCACATCAATTCAATTAGCGTTAACTCCGACCAGGAGACCTTCCTCTCTGCGGACGATCTGCGCATCAATCTCTGGCACCTGGAGGTGGTCAATCAGAGCTACAACATCGTCGACATTAAGCCAACCAACATGGAGGAGCTGACGGAGGTGATCACCGCGGCCGAATTCCATCCGACCGAGTGCAATGTGTTCGTCTATTCGAGCTCCAAGGGCACAATACGATTATGTGATATGCGTTCGGCGGCGCTATGCGACCGGCACAGCAAACAATTCGAAGAGCCCGAGAATCCAACGAATCGCAGCTTCTTTAGCGAGATAATTAGCTCCATCAGTGATGTGAAGCTGAGCAATTCGGGACGCTACATGATCTCCAGGGATTACTTGAGCATCAAGGTGTGGGATCTGCATATGGAAACGAAGCCCATTGAGACCTATCCTGTGAGTGTGACGCCTTTTATATTTAATATCCTGGTACTAATTTGTGTCCCTATGCAGGTCCACGAATACCTTCGCGCCAAGCTGTGCTCGCTGTACGAGAACGACTGCATCTTTGACAAGTTCGAGTGCTGTTGGAATGGCAAGGATAGCTCGATAATGACCGGAAGCTACAACAACTTCTTTCGCGTCTTTGATCGCAACTCGAAAAAGGATGTCACGCTGGAGGCTTCGAGGGACATTATCAAGCCGAAAACGGTGCTGAAGCCACGCAAAGTTTGCACTGGCGGCAAACGGAAGAAGGACGAGATCAGCGTGGACTGTCTCGACTTTAACAAGAAGATACTGCACACCGCCTGGCATCCCGAAGAGAATATCATTGCTGTGGCTGCGACCAATAATCTATTCATATTTCAGGATAAATTTTAGCCAACACTTTACTTTTACTACTATGCAGCAGCAGCAGCCACAATCACACCAGCAACTACAACTACAACTACAGAAGCAACGCCTCATTCTAATGTTAATTCAATCGGTTTGTTCCATCATCCATTACCTCTCTCCCTCCCCTTAAAAGCAACATCATTCACACACATAATGCCATAGCCGAAAAGCTTTGTAATGTATATCTTTGAATCGAGAAGAAATAAGGAGCAAGGAAGCAAGAAACCAACTTGAAAGGAAGCAAATTTTTATACATAACATTTCTATGCGAAAAGTTGATTTCTTGTAGGAAATTAATTTAATTAATGATTGATAACAATTGATTTGCCCGCGAGAAAAAAATTCTTTGTAATAATTAGCGCCAGCGCCCAAGTATTTGTAATAAAACATAATAATAATAATGATAATATTAAACAAAAACAAAAATCATGAAATGTGCATATTGTAATTTTTTTTCTGTTCGCTTGTTGTTAAGTTTACAAAAGAAAGAAAACACACACACGCCCTGTTTGCTCTTCTGTATCTAGATTATATTCCAAAGTAAATTCGTTTTGCCACCAGCGTTCATTCCATGCAAATAGAGAAAGATTCACTATGTCTCTATGTCTCATTTTAAAATCTCATCAAGCAATTCGAACAGCAGCCGAGGAGGAAGTGTGTCAAGAAGAAACCAATTCAAAATGCTCATTTTTAACCAAGTCTAAGCCAAGAAAACGGAAAGAAGTCAAAGCAGAGGCAGAGTATGAAAAAGAAATGCATTAAATCGATATATAAATACATATATATACAGCCTAAGTTTACAAATACAATTTTAGTGTTCTCAATTCGTTTAATTTAATAATTATGGCATCTAAAAACGAGGAGAGATGCAAGCAAAATGAGATGAAAACAACAAACAAAAGAAAGGAAAAAAACAACACTATTTTTATACGCTACATTTTAAGCTATAGTATTGCTACTTTTAGTTCAACTATGCGTGCGTGCGTCCAAGACCAATTCTCACATGTAGTCTGTCCGAACCGAACCGAACCGAACCCCCTATACCCTTTCACCCCATTTCCAGCCTGTTTATTGTTTCTTGTAAAGTTTCCTTTAATCATCATCATTATCGTCATGTTTTCCACGAACAAGAAGAACTATAAACAAAACGGAACCATTTTTGATAGGTTATCTAGTGTCTAGTGTTAACAACAACAAAAAATAAAATATAAATAAACAAAAATAAATACAATATAAATAAAAGTAAAGAGAAAGTTATAAAAATAAAACGAGAGAAACTGAAAAATGTACGGCAGCAGCAGCAGCAAGTTCAAAATATTGAAATGTAAACGCATAAAATGATGAAATAAAAACTAAAAAACCATAAATTGTGCTTCTTATGAGAATAATGATAAATATATATATATATATAAATAATATTGTATTTTCCATAAACTAGAGGGACGACAGCGCTGGCCCAGGCGAGAGAGCAACTTAAAAATTAATAACAAAATAAGTGAAAATTGGTTTAAACCCCTTTTCCTTTTCCAGTCCTTCAATGCAATTCTTTGGTTTCATTTTCGTTTGCAACGCACATTTTTATATATTCATAAATCTTTGACATGCCTTTTTGTAAATAAAATCGCAACAAAAAACAAAAACAAAAGAACACACAAAAGTGAAGAGAAACTTAAAACGTAAAGAACATTATTCATAAAATGAAATAAAATCCAAAGCAAGGCAGACGAGAGCGAGAGCAGTGGAGAAAAACTGTTGCAGAGTTGCGCATGTGCGAATGAGAACGCAGAACAAGACAACAAATTGCAATTGATTAGTTTTAAAAAAACATTAATTGAATTGCTATTCAAAATAAAGATCAAATAAAAGCAAACTTAAGGATACCATTTAGTTTTGCAAGCAACAAAAATGATAAAAATAATAACAAATGTGTGTTTTAGTAGGGTTGAAAGTGGGGGGGACAAGCTGAGATCTTTAATATTTACAATATTTTCTGGGGTTGTATGATTTATTTAAACAATTACTGGAGTTAAGGGTAAGTGGTATATTCTGGTTTTTATTTAATACTTAAAATGGGAACATAAAAATTTAGAATTTAAAAATATGACAATATAATTATTAAACAAATGTTTGTAAATTTGATTATAAAAATTATTTTAACATTGATATTTGGTTTAACGAAAAAAAGGATTGGGAAAAATATTGTTTAACATACTTTTTATACCCGTGCAGAGGGTATTATAATTTTGCCATGATATTTGAACGCAGTGAAGGAGGCATCTCCGACCCCATAAAGTATATACAATATATTCTTTATCAGCATCACCAGCCGAGTCGATCTAGCCTCTCTATTCTCTCAGTTTTTGAGCTATTGAGCTGAAATTTTCAGCATAGTCTTATTTCTTTAGCACGCAGTATATATGTGTATATATACATATGTATAAATCGGACTACTATATCCTATAGCTGCCATAGGGATGATGGCGAAATTAATGTAAAAAAAATTGTAACTTCTCTGTTTTTAAAGGTATTTCTATAAATTTTGAGATATAGCAGTTTTTTATGGTTTTAGAATTATGGTTTTAATTTCATTAAGATCGGACCGTTATATCATATTGCTGCCATAGAAGCGATCTGTCGATTTATATGAAAATGTAAAATTCTACATGTAAAATGTAAAATTTACAAAATTCGATGTTTTTTCAACATTACTGAAATGGTTCGATTTTCAATGATCCAATTGCAGACTGCAAGGGTATACCAACTTCAGTTTACCGAAGTTAACTTTCTTTCTCGTTTTAAATTAATTGAACGAACATGTTATTAGTTTTTTCTTAAACTTCTTTGATATTTACTATACTATGTATATTCTATACTATATTTATTATTTATACAAAGCTCGTAAATAAACATTTACCACTATATTTCATTGCATACTGTTAGGCACTTTTTTAAGAGATTCCAAAGCGTAAGTGTTTTCTGTTTATTTTTATTAAATCTACGTTAAAGGTAACTCTTCAATCACACCTCGTCTTCTCCAAATGCAGGCAAGTACCGTTATGTTAGCCATTTCAATGCCAGGCACGCATGCGCACAGCCCAAGAGCGAAGGCGGTACATAGAGGAAGAGAGAGAGATCAAAGCTCACTCAAAGCATAGCCAAAACGCTCGAACTGCGAAGAAACCCAACCGAAATAACGGCGGCTTGAAGTCTCAGTTCACTCCGATCGGTTGGACAGTGCGGTTCGTTTTCGACTTCGAAGCTGAAGAAAAAGTACAAACTGGAAAAAAAACGCCGGAACTGCGGCCTAAACCTGTTTTGGCCAAGTGAACGCAACAACAATAGCAGCGAAAACGCATGCAAGTGACGAAACAACCTTAAGCAAAAGCCAGAAAAATATTAAAAATACAATTACTTGGCTCTTTTTTTATTATAAAAATATTTTGTGTTCATCCTTATATATTTGCTTATCCGATCTTGCTGACCTTCCGTGACGCAGAGTCCGAGGGAAAAGCCCAAAATGCTAAATATAGAGTGAATAAGAGTCGCTGATAAAGAAAACACTACAAAAATTAACAAATCCACTCGCGTACGTGGCCAAGGAAGTGGGAGTTCGAAAGAACCAAGTCTGCGTTAGCAGGGAATAAAAATAAATAAAATGACATTGAGCCACCATGTTCTTTGTCTGCAATTGCATCGCCGATTGTTACTGGTCGTTGTAACGCTTTTCCTGCTTCTAACCACTGCCCGTAAGTCCGTAGATTAATTAAATTGCAAATCTTAGCAGCAACAACAACAACAACAACAGCAAGGCAAACTGCAAAAGAAAGAGAAATTTTTATTGGCGTAACGCTCGAGACGGGGCGAAAAACAAATTCACTTTCGTGTAAAACTAGAGAAACTGGTCTAGTCTCTACGCGGCTCCCGCTAGGGGGAGCCACCCGGCCCAGTCAGAAGCCGAAAATTGTTGGCTTATTAGTCACATTCGAGAGATACGGGGAAACGAGTTTGTTGTCCAAGTCTTTCGTTTTTGCCGGCTTTGCTTATGCGTATTTTTCCCCATCTCATCTCATTAGGGGCCCAGGGGGAGGAGGACGAGGAGGGACCGTATCGCGGCAAGTATTTGGGAAAACTCAACTCCTACCACCACCAGGTGTCCGGCGATGTGTATGCCGTAAATGAATTTACCTTCCTGATTGTGGGCTTCAACTATGATGGCAACGGGGCGGATACGTTCTTTTGGTCGGGAGCCAGCAACCGGCCGGGACCGCAGGGCTTTATTGTGCCCGACGAGTACGGCAAGTAAGTGGCAAAGGAATCTAATAATTATTATAATTAACATTTATTAATAAAAGACTAAGTAATTCCTATAACTAATTTTAGATAAAATAGTGAAAGCCGCGGCTTTTTTTGACTTAAATTATCAGGAACGCTATATGTCACTAACATAAACATAACGATTTAGCAAATTTCTCTGTTCAGCATCTGCCTGCACACGCACAGAATGCATAAGTGCGCTCAAATTTTAAGTTTTTCCCTAAATCTAACCTTTTTTTAAAGTTAAATAGCTTTTTCTTTAGTCATAGTAATTTTGTATGGAATATTACACAAAATTTTACCCATTTTCCTTTATATCTGGCAGCTTTGTTTTATTTCTTACTCACACCACTGAAATTTTACCAAAGACTCCTCTTACTTTTTAAAACAATTAAAGCTTAGAGCTCAAGTGTTTATAATTTTGTAAAACTCAAGTTCTTCAAAACACGTTTCGTTTTAGAATTTAAATACATATTTTAAGAAAAGATTTCTAGATATAAGAGATATTGTTTTATTAACCTATTATCTACAAAGAACTTCAAGGCTATATAAATTACAAATCTACAAAATCCTCGTAGAACCAACATCTTGGATCGCTATCACAACAAGGACTTCACTCTGACCCTGCCCGACAAGAAGAAGATAACGGAAATCAAGTGGCTGGCGGTGTACGACCTGAGCAACCAGAACAACTTTGGGGATGTGTATATACCCGAAGAGTTTGAGCCACCAATGGCCCAACTGGGTGGCACCTTCTCCAAGCGCAGCCACAATGTGAGCAGCAGCAGCATGGAGATCCTAGATTCGAAAACCATTAGGATCAAGGACTTTACGTACGATGGTCGTGGCAAGAGAACCTTTTTCTGGACCGGCGTCGGAGCGCAGCCATCGAGTCGTGGCAGCAAATTGCCAGATGAACGGGGATAGTGCGTATATTTTAATTATTTATACATATATCTTTATAATATAACTAACTTTGTGACTATCCTTCCAATATCACAGCCTGGATCCCATTAGAAAGTACAACATGGAGACCATTGACTTGGAGTTGCCTGGCGACAAGACCATCTTCGATATCGACTGGATCAGTGTGTACGATGTGGCCGACAACGAGAACTATGGTCATGTGCTCATCAACGATGGATTGAATGTTCCGCCATCTTTGGTGAAGGTCACACCCTTTGAGTTCTCGCTACCCAACTGCCGGCAGCTGCACAAGGACCTGCAGGTATCCTGGGAGGTGTTCGGACCCCAGATCACATTCCAACTGTCCGGTCAGGTGGCTGCCAACGATTACATGTCCTTTGGCATTTCGGGTTCGGATGTGTCCAGCCAAATGATAGGCTCTGATGTGGTGGTGGCCTACATTGACGAGATCCGTGGCTATACGGTGGACTACAATATCACCTCGCTGGCGCCGTGTGTCCAGGTTTTGGGACAGAACAAGGGCGTGTGTCGGGACGATGTTGTCGGTGGATTGGACAGCTTTCAGCTGAACACTTATGCTCGGAAGGATGGCATTAACACGATCAGTTTCCGACGGCTCCTTAAGTCATGTGAGTTATAGTTTGAGATAATCCAACTACTAGTTACTAGTTTATTAATACTAGTTACTTGTTACTTGTTTATATTTAGTTGTTACTAATTATTTGCTACTATTTATTGGCTACTAATTACTAGTTACTTGTTACCAGTTACTTTTTACAATTTGTATTCTACTAGTTACCTTTTAGTAGTGCTTTTTACTAGTTGCTTTTTACTAGTTGGTTTTTACTAGTTTGTTTTGTACTAGTTACTTTTTACCAATTGCTTTTTACTATTTACGTTTTATTAGTTACTTTTAACTAGGTGCTTGTTAATAATTAATCGTGTGTTTTTACAAGATGCTTTATAATATTTACTCGTTACTTTTTATACTAGTTATTTTGCTAGTTACTAGATATTTGGTTAGTTACAAGTTGTTTTCTACGAGTTGCGTGTTTCTTTTTACTTCTTACTAGTTACTAGTTACTGATGACTAGTTACTGGTTACTAGTTACTGTTTACTAGTTACTGGTTACTAGTTACTAGCTACTGGTTAGTAGTTAATAGTTACTGGTTACTAGTTACAGTACAACATTTTTATTTACTTAACATTTCCATTCCAGCGGACGATGGCGATAAGGAGATCTTCCTGGACCGAAGCAACTACGTTGTCTGGGCCTTTGGCCAGTTGGATTCGAACAACGAGCCCGCCTTTCACACATATTATCCCAAGAGTGACATTGTCATAGACTTTAACACCACGGAGCCGGTCAACGATTGCTTTGCGTTCACTTCGCGAAAGGAGACACCGCCCCAGTTGTGGGAACGCACCAGGATCACAGATGCGTAAGGACAAAGGCCACCCTCAAAAAATACTCATGATTATTAATATTATTTTTCTCACAGTTCGGTGCGCAGCTTCAACGCTTATCTGGGCCCCTCTGGAGGACTTCGAGGCTACCAGGGATTAACTGGTCATGTGTCCAGTGGCTTGGCCTGGTACATCAATGGCTACATGATACCCGAGCTGTACCTGAAACGCGGCCTGACCTACACCTTCAAGGTGAGGGGCGGCAATAACCCGCACTCACCGGAGCACTATCATCCGCTGGTCATCACCGACGATCCTCAGGGTGGCTACGACCGACTGTCGGACGCCAAACAGAGCGAGATCAGGGTCTTGGCTGGCGTGGAGTTCACCAGGAGGGGAAGGCCCAAGCCCACGGCAGCTGGTCCCTTGTGCTTGTCCCGATATCCGCCCAACTACGATCGCCGCCTGGACGACTTCTTTCCCACCTTCAAGAAGTTCAATCGATCCCTGATCACCGAATGTGTGGATGAGGCACCGGCGCTACTGGAGATCACCCCAAACATCACCTGGCCCGATACGGTGTACTACAACTCGTTTACTCACGGAAATATGGGCTGGAAGATTCACATCGTGGACAGCTACACAAATCTGAGGAATGGAGCGAGGGCCTTGACCTGGTCCTTTGCCCTCATCCTGCTGCCCTGGCTGGTGCTCCAGTACTGACTGTAAAATCTCTCTCTCTCTTTCTGTTAGATTGTCCTAATCGAATATTTAGTGTCTTAGTGTAAATTAAGCAGTCACAAAATCCATGTATTCAATGCGAGAGTGTGTAAGGTAAGTTCAGACATCAAAAAATAGGTTGGTATAAATATGTTTCAAGAGATAAACGAAGTATTTGGTTCGGAAGTACCAGAAATATAGGTTTCCTTTCTAGTAAGCTTTGAAATATGTAATAACTTATGATACTTTTATGATCAAATGTTTCAGAAAATACTCTCTATATATTTTACATATTTATAGAAAGTCTGTAATTATTTTTTATGGCTGAACTCAATTGTAGTATGTACGAGTATGTGTGCTCATGTTATGTATATTATTATTTAAATCGTATTTAAATACAGATCTGTGTTGTATTTTAGAATGAATTAATACAAGCTCGTTGCAATATATAATTTTAATAATACAAAATTGTAAATGATTTTGGTGTTTTGCTTGAAGTTTTTAAGGTGGGATATTAATATCTGGGTTTAGTCTGTTCAAAATGATCATTTTATTTTTATTTTAAAGAACTTCCTTTTAAAACGAAGAAAAGGAAAAGGAATGAAATATTTATCAAGCTGAAATACTGAATAACTACTTCGGAAAATAACGATATTTACCTTTCCAATACTCCCCTTCTTCTGAATACTGAAAAAATACTACTCTTCACATTGTCGCACGGCAACACTGGCCCGCAATGACTTAACAGCTTTTTTTTTGCAGAAAGAGCAAGAAGAAGAACTACAGAAGGTATTCGTTGATTTTTTCCGGGCGAGTGGACAACTTTTGTCTTTAAAATGGGATTTAACTCATTTAAAAAACAAAACCTCCCTATAAAATGTATGGAAAATAGTTAATCAAGTGTCTAGCTGAGTTCTTAAGTGTTTTACCGTGGTATTTCTTAATGTTTCCTAGTGATTTTATGGTTTCTAGAACTCGTGCATGTTTGTAAGTGCGTTGTGCTTTTATATTGGTGTTTTGTTTGGATTTTAAGGGTTTTATTAAAGAAATGTCTAAATAAGAAATTACAGGAGACATTAATTATGAAGCATATTTATAATAATAAAGTAAAGTGGCCTTTGTTCATGAATAAAAAGTCTGCCAGAGATTTTCGTGTGACGGAAGAGCGCCGTCAGATTGTACATATACATATATACGAACATATTGCTGAGACTGAACAATCAAGGTAAGGGGAAAAGCAGAATTCTTAAAATATAAAATACCCTATAATCCAAGGATCTCATATTGATAATAAAATATGTACACTAATAATGTTAAAAGGCTTGCTTCTTGTTTAGAATTCAGTGTGCCCATATTACAGTTGTCCAAATATCTCGATTTTAAAGTTCCCCATGTTATCACCCGCCCATTAAAGCATCAAAACACTTATCTTTATTGACAGTAAACTGTAAACTATTCAATTTATTGATTAGATTTGCGTTTTACTCGAAAGTTCAGTAGATATAATTATTCGATTCGGCTTATGCAACACGTGTGTGCTAAACGAACTCAATCAATCCATCATCGGTCTCACAGAAATGGTTATTAAAATACTTGGTGTGCGGGGCCTGGTCAATATAACAATATTGATGCCAGCCCCCGACACACGTACACATGGGACTTACATAGTCTAAAAGCTTCGGGGTAATCATAAGAAGTTTCGGGGAGAAAATGCCATCGACTGACATTTTGGCCCTTTGACATTTTTTAGCAATTCACTTTCGGTGATCGAGTCGATTTTTTAGTGGTTCAACAAGTGTGTGTGTGTGTGTGTGTGTGTTCAATTAGTTATTCTAGTTGTATGTATATATATATAGATATATAGTATATATATTTAGTATATTTTGTCAGGCGTAATTGTATGCATGTAGATAATGTGTAAACTTTATTGGCGTTACAATGAGTTATCCTCCATCCTCGCGTTTCCTAGGATCTAATAATCGTCAAACAGCGGCGGAGAATCGTGTGTTCTCTGTTAAGTTAAGTACGCAGATCCGCATAGTTGTAAGTTCTCTAAAATATTAAATTTTGGATACTCCTCCTCCTTCCCCAATCTCTATATATATATAGTTTTTAATATCACGTTCATCGTTTACACTTTTTGCTTGTTCTGTTTTACACTGTTTGCTCTGTTTGCTTTGTTTGCTTTGTTGATTCTGAGAGTTTTTAAACTACTTTAAGCCAATTTAACAATAGATATAGGATATCTGGTATATATATACGCATTTAATATAGAGTGAGCCGCCACTGGTGAAATTTTGAAGGGGCAAAAAGGGGGGATATAGATATCAACCTAAGAAACGCCTTCAATTTTGACATAAGACATACGGCTCCTCTCCTCACGGCTCGTGGTTCCTCACAAACTTCTCCAGCTGCCTGTGCAGCTGCTTGTGGTAGGGTATACGATTTTTGCTAATCGCCGTCGCCGCCAGACACTGCAGCGTCACAAAATTGAGCAGCGGAATGGTGCTGGTGGGATTGGAGGCTATCAAGTCATACGGCCGCTTGTCAGCCCGATTCGGCTGATCGATATCCGCCCCGCACTTGAGCAACAGGTGGACAATCTATATCGGGTTGATTTTGTAGCATTTTTGTTTACCTTTAAGCACTGAGCAAGAAATATATAGAGGCGTCAAACAGCAGAAAAAGTGCTATCAACCAAACGGCTGAGCCTGGAACCCCAGAGCAGCCGAACGAAATGTCTAGCACCCCAGAAAGCGTTCGGCTTTTCGAGTTCGAAGCATTCGTTCGAAAGCCAGCACTTTTTCTGCTGTTTGACGCCTCTATATATTTCTTGCTTAGTGCTTTAAGCTAAGAGGCCTACTCACCTCATTGTCATAGTTGTAGGGCTGGCAGGCCACATGCAGGGGCGTGGACTTGGCCTCGTTCTTAATATTCACATCGACGCCGCACTGTATGAGCAGCTTGATGACCTCCGCATTGGGGAACACAGTCTTCTAAGGGGGATTTAGGGATATACCTTTAAAATATAATTAGTGGAGTATAAATACCGTACGCACATCGGCAAAGTTGTCGTCGGTGATGTAGCCGCTCTTGATGACATTCAGCCGCGAGGCGCACAAATGGAGCAGGGTGTCGGCGGTGCTGGCGCTGCGCAGATTGCCCACCACCACCGTCTCATGGATCACCTGATAGATGAGCTTGTGCTGCTCCTCCGTGTGGACGGTATTGATCAGCAGGTAGATGAGATGCGCCAAGCATCGCATCACGCGATCATAGTTCTCCTGCTGCCGCCTAAACACGGGTCTCAGCAGCAGCAGGTGCTTCACCAGAATGGCGCTTTCGGACAGCGTTCGAAACACGCCCAGGACATCCTCGAACCGGGGCAGCACATTGTCCTGATGCACAAACCTGGCCCTCGCATCGCTTCTTATGTGGCTCAAATTCTGGACATGCAGGTCCAACATCAGACGCACCAGCGCCTGGGCCGCGAAGCAGGTCTCAAAGTGCAGGATGGACCAGTTGGATACGCGCACCTCGAGCAGGAAGCGCCACAGGTCGATGCAGCGCTGCAGCTGCAGGGAGTCCGCATACGAGGCGCCCCTGAAAGTCAGCCGAAAGAGCATGTCCTTGTGGGTCAAACCCAATACCCGCTCGCAGATGAGCAGGCTCTGCGTCCGCATCGCGTCCATGTCGGTGGCTATGTTGTCCAGCTCCTCCAGCGTGCTAAACTCCTTGGCATTCTCGTACGCCCTTCGCAGCGGCACCTGCGGCTTCTTCTCGATGTACGGCGAGTATGCGGCTCGAATGTGATGCGCCATGCGCCAATGCAGGATGCACACCCGCGACTCGTTGTGCTCGTCCAGAAATGTCGATCCCATTAGCTCATGGGCCTCCGCCAGCCTTCCGGCCGTGTAGCTCAGTTCCTTTTTCAAAAAGTCAAAGATCTGATGGGCTCCCTTTAGGCAGGCGGTGCGCAGGGCATCGTCGCCATAGCGACTTTTGGCATAGGGATCCGCTCCCTGTTCGATCAGCATTCGTGTGGTGTCCAGCCGATGCTCTTGGATCGCATAGTGCAGGGCCGTCTTATCCTGGATGTCGCGGGCATTAATATCCGCTCCCTTGCGCACCAGATACAGGCACAGCTGGACGGACTGCACCGAGTTGATGAGACAGGTGCCGCCATTGATGTTTGGCCGCTTGATGTCCGCCCCGTTCTCCACGAGGAACTTGACTGGAAGGTAATTAATTAATTAATCAATGATGAGTGAGCATTTAAGGCGCTCGTTGTGGATAATAATTTGTGGCTTCTTTTGTTGTTAAAAATATTCCAATTAAGAGATAAGTTGCGCCTTTCTCTGCACGAATTTAAATAGTTTTAACCTTTCCATTATGCACAGAACTCGAATCATTTAAAAGCAATGCCAGAAATCCTCATTTAACTCTTCTGAAAGTCACCTAAAGTAACTTTATAGTAGAGCTGTAAAACCATCGATAGTGCCCTTACTCGATATTTTCGATAGTGATAGTCCAAACCATCGATAGTATCGATACTATCGACAAAATAAAATGGGTTTCAAAAATTTACTTTGCTTAAACAAACCAAATTAAATGGCAGAATTTATATAAGAATTTATGTAATAAAAAAAATGAAAGAAATTTTATTACAATTACTGTCTATATTGATTTTATATATAGTTTTTGAGTTTAATGATTGAAAATTAAAGAATAATGTTTTGGTCCGTTCTTAAAAATATACAAATTTAAGATAATATTTATTGGCAAAAGCTTGTAAATTTTATACGAATTCACTGATTAACTGCTAACGCGATGTATCGATGGTGAAAAAGAACAATCGATAGAGACGCGGAGCACAACACCATCGATAATATCGATAGTATCGTCGATAGTTTTACAGCTCTACTTTATAGGCCTATAGAATCGCACAGGTTGCTCTGCCTTGTTAAACGATATTGTATTGCCTCGTAATAAGGCCTTAGAATTTATTTAATGATGGGATCTGACCATCTGCTGGTGCTCCTCCTTTACGGCAAATGGAAATCATTTAAGGTTGTGCCTTACAAACGTATAAAAAACGAATAAATTGCGTGTGGTACGATTTAAATTATAGGGTAAGAGGACCCTAATCAAACACCCCACTAACTGGAATAATACACAGAATTACCAGGCAATTATTCCAGGGAAAGAGGAAACTTTTGCAGACAATCGATAATGCATAAGTGAACATTACTGTGTAACCTCTAGTTTTGCTTTACGAATTCAATTAAATTTAAAATAAATCAGTTTAGGAAGTTTAAATAAGGAAATGTAAAGATTTTAGCTAAATGATTATATTTTAATTTGTCAAATTAAACTCGTTTGCTGGGGCCTTAATTTTCCGTCAGTTTTAGCTCTAATTCGTTAGTAGAAAATAAGTGAACCAATTAACAACTCACCAATATCGACATGGGTCATGTAGCAGGCACTCCGCACTGGCGTCGATCCCGAATCTGAGGTGGCATTGATATCGCAGCCGATCCGCACCAGATACTTGACCATGGACAGCTTGCCAGAGACAACGGCCGCCCATAGGGGCGACACATAGTGGAAACTATTGTCCTCGGGCACCTCAAAGTGCCCCCTCTGCTCGATGTCCGCCTCGCAGATGGTGATCAGATATTCGGCAATGACGACGGCGCCGCGCTTGCAGGCGATAAACAAAGGGGCACAGCCATTGCGCTGCTTTCGTACCACCTCGCGACGAGAATCGCGGGGCAGCCTGTAATTAAAAGAAGGGAAAAGGTTTCAAGAGGGTAAAGGTAATGTCAAGGGAAGTATAAGTTCGAAGGTCGGGTAATAATATTATAATAAGCCCTACATAAATTATTTTTCTAAGGTATTTTATTATTTTTTTCTGTGCAATTTTAAGGTCAAAGAATCGGAAATAAGCCTTGACCAGCACGTGCAGGGGCAATGATTTGGTGGGGACTCGGATTGATAAGATGAAGCGTTCAACGACGTCGAACCATTTGGCGCTTTCTCAGTATTATATTCCGACTTGTGATTAGTGATTTATGATTGCTGATTGCGTCACTTCAAATGGGATTTAAAACAAAACACTTTCATTACCAATTAAGTAGAGTTAAGGGATGATTC
The DNA here is from genome assembly GCA_008042535.1 of Drosophila tani. Classification (NCBI taxonomy): domain Eukaryota; kingdom Metazoa; phylum Arthropoda; class Insecta; order Diptera; family Drosophilidae; genus Drosophila; species Drosophila tani. The sequence goes on from VNJO01004994.1 coordinate 65,636, forward strand.
TTATATGAAATATTTTAAATATTTCTTGTTATCTGAGACTTTGTTTAAAAGGAGTTTATGTTTTTAGAATGGGAGAGTTTAAGAAGCTTAATTGCAATATAACTTTAAAGCTTTTGGCGGCTCTTTAAATGTTATAATTCTGTTCAGAATGGATATTCTTAAGCGGCAACACTCTATGTATTTGTATTTATTATTTATTGTTGCTTTCTTTTCGTTCTATTATTTATTTCAAGTGTACTCCTAGTATCTACTGCCCTTCAGAAGTTGTGGCGCGATGTATACATAAGTTCCTTTGAATTATATATAATTTAGATGGCAAATGTCTACAAAACTTGTTAATTTCTTCGCAATAAAATTTCTCCGCTTCAAGGTTATCGGATTCATTGGAAATTAAGGGTTTTGCCAGAGAAAGAAGCTCCTGGATTCGATGAAATATGCAGTTCTAACCGAATTGTGAATACAGAGACTTTAGGTTGAATTAGAAACGAACTAATAATTCCCTGGATTAATTATTTTGCAACTATATCGTAGACTTTCTAACAGAATAATAAATTTATAGATAGGAAAAGTAAATATTGCTATACTTATACAACTTTAAAGCCCTCAAAGGCTTTTCTGGAACGAAACCTTTGACTTTCGTTTTGCTCTGTGTTTGGCTCCGATTTCATTAATCGGTGCCCAACCCTGCTAACTCACAATTTCTTTTAGAAAGAAATGAACGACCTCGATACACTGCAAGTTCTTTCGGTTAACATACTTTTCCAGTTCGTGGCGCAGATGGCGCGACAGCAGCGAGTCCTCCTGGCTGCGCTTGCACTCCTCGATCAGTTCGTGACTCAGCTTGGTCAGCTCCACCTTGGGACTGCTTTGCTTTCGTTCGTTGGCCATCGGTGGCAGTTGGCCCGCCTGCGACTCCGGGAGTTCCTGCTCCTGCTCCTGCTCCGGCTCCTGTTCGTGCTCCTGCTCCGGCGCCTGTTCGTGGTCCTGCTCTAGCTCCTGCTCCAATATCCGCTCTGGCTGCTCAACCCGACGAGGGCTGCGTTCAAGTGAGCACATTGCCAGCGCACCGTCTCATTGCCAATGGGATGTGCTTGACCGTGTTCGTGTGCGTATGTGTGTGTGTGGTGTCTATGCGCTGCAGTGACTATGTTTGTGGGGGTGAGTTTCCTGGATGTCCTTGGGCCACTGCCCCTTGCAAAAACGGTGCGGCAGTGACCTACTGAACCAGGCAAACCTACTTGGACTCTCGGAACGCTGTCTCGTTCTGCTCCCGTTTTTCGCCCAAGGCCGTTCCGAGTACTTTCTTTTTTTTCTCTCTCTGTAGCTGGTAGCTTTCTGTTGTACGTTTCTTTCTCTCTAAATCAATTTCTTCTGCAGCGTGCAACCTGGATGCATATAACGCCTAATTCCACGGGATCCTCGCAACACGGCGATTGTGTGTGTTTTTGTGTTTGGTTGGGGTGTTAGTGTTGGTTTGCGCCTTGCGGCTTAACCATGTTTTTCCCTGTTTTCTGTTTATAAATAAAAAGTCAGCAAAAAATCTTAACGTCAAAACAGTGTGTACACAACTTGGATGGGTGACAATAACTGAAACAGCTGCTCTAACAGACGACTGTTTGACACAACAGTGCTGCAGTGTTGCCATATCTCTGGAACGCTAGGGTTGTGGCTCCTTAAGGAGGGGTACTACTATCGATGGGAGAATTTATTTATTGAAGCCTCTAAACTCCTTACGTCAACAGATTGTGATTTGATCATTTCATGTTGTTTGATTTTTTTTGTAAGTTATCGCCTTACTCTTTTCTAATTTCTCAAGCTTTTTATTGGCTAATATCGATGTTGTTCAGTCTGGCAACGCAGTTGCATGAACCTTTGTTGAGGTTTTGCCTCGCAGGGCACCCAGGAAGATGTTTTTTAAACATCGAGGAAAAGCTGAAGGCGCGAAAAATTCAGAAAAGGTATGAATTTCCGCGCACAGTCTGGCCTAACGATATTACAAAATAAATATCGATGTATCGCGTTTTTCTAACATCGATATTATCGATAGTTATATCGATGTTTTGGCAGCTCTAAACGACGCGCTGCTTCCGAAAAAGGTGCTATTATTGTTAATTGTCACGGAAATTTGTGTAATAAAAAGAAATGGAAACCGCGCCGTTGAACGATATTCAAGAGGCCTTGGCCGGTGGCAAGTTGGAGGTGTTCCGGAAGCTGAATCTCCTGGAACAGCATCGCGTGGAGAGCTTCAAAGACTGGCCCTTTCCCGAGACCTCGCCCTGCAGCATTTCCAAGGCAAGAGCGCCTTAAATGCGTATTGTGCCACTTTCTATAGTAACTCTGCTTTTACAGATGGCCGAGGCGGGATTTTATTGGACGGGCAACAAGCGAGAGAACGACACCGCGACTTGCTTTGTGTGCGGAAAGACCCTCGATGGCTGGGAATCCAATGATGATCCCTGGAAGGAGCACCTCAAGCACGCCCCTCAGTGCGAATTCGTGAAGATGGGATGCACCGAGAACGAGCTAACTGTGAGTCAGATCTCTGATCCTATGTGTCAATATATAAATACAACGTTTCCCCTCATTTAGGTAACTCAATTCCTCGAAATCCTTGGAACTGTCGTCAAGGGGAGCATAAATAAAAACGTGAAAACCTTTAAAATGAGCTTCATCCGAGAAAACGAGACTCGTCTCGACGAGTTCATGCAGAATTCTAAATAAACCGCTAATATATATTTTTTAAAGTTTAACATATTTAACATTTAATTAGTTAACATGATGTGTATAGAGATTTGCTAATAAAAACGGGGTGGCAACGCCGAAAAAAAACAAAAACAAACCCAGTCTGCCCTGGCAGAGTCTCAATTGTTGCTAATTTAATTGCGCGGCTTCTGCAAAATCAAACGTTATGTTGAAACGGAAATTGGCCCTGCAAAAGGATAATCTGGACGATGAGGAGGAGCCCAAGAAGCCTAGTGCAATCGAAGGAACTACAATATCTGATTTCTTTGCCTCGCCGCTGTGGTTAAAGTTCTATAACACGGAAATCAAGTTAAATGAGATGTTGGAGCAACTAACCCCACCCCCAGACATAAAGTGCATCTATAACCCGATAGTATATGCGTCACAGTTGCATTGTGACTATTTGCGTCGTTATTTAAATGGAAGCAAGAAGCTGGTCTTCATAGGCATGAATCCGGGTCCCAATGGAATGGGTCAGACGGGCGTAAGTCTAAGATTAATAGGAATATTACAGGGATATGGCAGCTGTTATCCTAATTAAGTTAATTGCTTAATAGCCTTTTGCCCGCCTTCTAGATACCCTTTGGCAATGTGCGCACTGTAAAGGTGCTGATGCAGCTCTCAGGATCGGTGGACAAACCTCCCATTGAACATCCCAAACGCCCAGTCACCGGCTTGGACTGCAGGATTGAGGAGCCCAGCGGTGTTCGACTCTGGGAACTGTTTTTGAGGCTAGCAGGAAACATGGAGACTTTCTCCCAGCAATGCTTTGTCCACAACTTCTGCCCTCTGGCATTTTTCGATGAAGCCGGCAAGAACTTGACTCCCAGTGAGCTGAAAGGAACCTACAAACGGGAGTTGCGGGATCGTTGCTTGGCCGCTTTAGAGGAGCAGCTGCATTTACTTCAACCCCAAGTGGTTGTGGCAGTTGGGGAATATGTTCACGCTGCCTTGAAGCGTTCGAATTACTGCAAGTCGGATGCCGTGACTGTGCTCCGGTTGCCCCATCCAAGTCCTCGGTCAGTGAACAACAACAATTGGCCAGAGAAGGCGCAGGCGTTTCTGGAGGATAACAGTCTCATACGATTTATGCGGAATGAGGCTTAAAAACTTATTCCGAGTCACTTAAAAATAATTGGAAAGTGTGTACAAATTTTGTAATTTTATAATTATTAATAATATGTTAAAAACATTTATACCTGACATAATTGGATTTAAGATCAAGTATTATAAAATACTTACTATATGTAAGTAAATATTTTGTAATTTCATACATTTATAAAGCGGAATACGTACAAACAAGATAAACACTATTTGGTATAATATGTTGCAAAACCATCATTAGATTTAAAATAAAGAAAAATAAAGAAGCAGAACTTACGTGTTTTCCTATATATACTTTAATCTTAACTATACATTTTTAAGAGCTAAAAACTTGTTGTAATTATTAGAAAATATATATATTTTTGTATTTATCATATACTATGAAGTCCCAGTATTTACTATTTCATTGTAGGTGACTTTTTTTTATAAATACTCTTTTGCTGCAAATTTTTATTGTAAATTTAAAATATTAACAAAAGTTAACGGAAATAAAAGTGCTGTAAAGTGTGATAGAATAATCGAATACGAATAATAAGCCTGCAAAGTGAAACTATCGACAGCCTGGCTCATCTCTAAGTGACTCAAATATTTCTCACACTACTCAGCTGTTCTCCCACGATTCAGTGTTGCAAAACGCTGGCTGACATCGCCTTTTGTTTTTGTTGACCTGGTCGTCTCCGGTTTTTTTTCACCCAGCTGACCGAGTTCCTTTCCATGCCAAATGGCCGACTTTATGGAGGAAGCGTTTGTAGAGGCGCGGCGGGCACGTGACGCCGGCGAGGTGCCAGTGGGCTGTGTGTTCGTGCACGGGGACAAGGTCATCGCACGTGGCGGCAACGAGGTGAACGTCCACCGGAACGCCACCCGCCACGCCGAGTTCATATGCATCGACGCCACCCTGGCCTACTGTCGCGAGAAGCGTCTGCCGGCCCGCCAGATGTTCAGCGAGATCACCGTGGTGGTCACCGTGGAGCCCTGCATCATGTGCTCCGCTGCCCTGCACACACTCGGCGTTAAGGAGATCATCTTTGGTTGTGAGAATGACCGGTTTGGCGGCAAGACGGTTGTGGACGTGGCCGCCGTGGTGGGCCAGAGGATTGACATCACCGGCGGCGTGAGAGCGGAGGAGGCGATGGCCCTGCTAAAGGAGTTCTACAAGGGCGACAATCCGGCGGCGCCTCCTCAGGCCAAAAAGAAGAAGTAGGCCCTGCAGTCAGCGGAACTAATTTACTTACTTTCCGGATTATGAACTATTACTACTCCCTGTAAAAAGATGAAACTCTACGAACTAAGAGCTGATTTTTGGAAATACTCTTCTTGGAAAAAATCTGTATTCCTTCGATTACTTTACGATCGAACTATCTCCCAAAAAAAGCATGAAAACGTATCTTTACAACTACTTACTGAATAATGAAGAACAATCAACAATAACTACTCCAAAAAGTATCAGGAAAACTACTCTCCGGAAGTAGAAAAAGTTTCGCCGTCGATTTCTGTATATGTTTCAATTTATTATTATAAACTTTAAGCATAGTCTAAGATATATATATATATATATTATGTATATGGCGTTCAGAACGTATGTGTAAACTCTAAACATAAATACAATTACTGCATAAAAAAAGCTACAACATTTACGTGTGTGTAGTGAAGGCTGTGCCTGTGTTTCCACAATAGGAAGACTACTCAAAAAACCATATTGTTTCCTTTTCTCAATCCGTAAAGTGCAGTCCGACACCATGAAGCTAATTTAACCCTCCAAGACTATCTTAGTGTTCCAGGGCTTATAAGAAAACCTGTAATTCTATGATTTATTGAATATTTTAAATGTTCAAGCTTTTCTTCAAAATGTATACTTTTTCTTCATTTTTTTAAAGAGAATTTAAGTACTTTCGTCCTCTGAAAATATTTGAAATTAATTTCAAAGGTATCATCATTATAAAAATATTTATATAATTATAATGTTGATAAAATCGTCCTAAAAGAAGTATCTTTCCCCTTTTAAATCGAATTTTTAATTAAGAATGTAACTTAAACTGGAATTTAAGCTTGTAATGACTTTGAAGTCCCCATTTTCATATTCAAGACTACAAGAGTTGGAGGGTTAAAAGTGGACCTTAAAGTACTGTAATTTCCCTACGTCCTAAGCTATATTTTTTTTCTGTTCGATCGTTTGCTGCGCCAGCTAATAACTTCAATTAAAGTCAACTGACTAAGCCGACTTTAGCAAGTGCTGGCGTAGCAAACAAACAATGGCGAGCGACTAAGCGAATCTAAACTAATTCTAATTAAATGCGCAGGTTACGGCGTCTGTGATCAATGTTGATCCATTCCAAGGGCACATTACCGCCCACATTGTAGGCGGCAGTGCTCTTGCAGTTCAGTTTCCTGGCTGGCTGGCAGCCCCGGCTCACGTTCCAGTAGGCATAGCCCTGTGGGCAGCGATGGATCTGGCCCTCGATGCGTCCCGTCTGCTCCGAGTATCCGCACTTGACAAATAGCTGACCGCACTCCTCGTCATTCAGGGCGAAGTGACCCTCCTCCGGGCAGAGGGGATCGGTTGAAGTGATTTGGACCTATTAATGAAAATTTATGAAATTTTAGATAAATTATTGTGTTTATTTATTTTGCTGATCTTACTATATTCTGTAGCTTCGTTTCCTGCTGGAAAAAGACGCTGGTCCTCCGCGTATCCTTGCTGCACTTGTCACCTGGCTGGGGCTTGCCACAACTGCAGGTCTTGTCCTGGTAAACGGTTCCATTGGGACACTGGAACACCACGATGTTCAGATCGTTGCTGTCCACACTCTCGCTGCACTGGTAGAACATGCCGCACTTTTCCGGATGCTGGCGGAATCCGGTGGGACAGACATATAGATTCTGTCCAGGATTGGTTGGTGGGCATGGAGCAGAGGTGTTGGTTCCGGGAGTGGGGTTCTCTGTGGTCGTCGTGGGGCTTTCAGTCATTGGTTGGTTTGTGGTTGTATCGCCCCCCGTAGACGTTGTTGTCTCTGGCTTGGGAGTTTGGGTAGTGGTTTCCGGCGCTTCCGAAGTGGTTGTTTCCGGTGATCCTGTGGTAGTTGTTTCCGGTGCTCCTGTGGTAGTTGTTTCCGGTGCTCCTGTCGTAGTGGTTACAGGTGCTCCTGTGGTGGTGGTTATAGGTGCTCCGGTCGTAGTGGTTTCCGGTGCTCCTCTAGTTGTTGTTTCCGGTGCTCCTGTTGTGGTAGTTACAGGTGCTCCTGTCGTAGTACTTCCAGGTGCGGGCGAAGTAGTTGTCTCTGGGGTTCCAGAACTAGTTGTCGTCTCTGGTTCCAAGGTGGTGCCCGGAGAAGTGGTCTGTCCAGAGGAGCAATTGCCAGACACCTGATCAGCGTGATTGCAGGTCTCGGTGGATGTGTCCCAAACAGTTCCCTTGCCGCACTTGAACGCATACACCTGGTACTTTCCATTCTTGGCTGCATCCACGCAGCGGTAGTAGCGCATACAGTCCTCGGGATCGGGGAAGAAGCCCTCGGCAGTGCAGTTATAGTTGGGTTGTGGCTCAGGCTGCGAGGTGCTGGTTACGGGTTCAAGAGTTGTCGTCTCTGCGGAAGTGGTCGTCGATATAGGTTCCGTGCTGGGCTGATCGGTCGTCGTCGGATTATATCCTGGACTAGTGGTTGTGGTCTCGACGGGCTTAGATGTCGTTGTCGGTGGATAACCGGGAATGTTTGTAGTAGTGGGTAATTCAGTGGTGGTTGGTTTCGTGTTGGGCTTTGTAACAGTCGTGGGTTCTTCCGTCGTTGTTGGCTTAGTGTTGGGTTCCTCAGTCGTTGTTGGCTTTGTGTTGGGCTTAGTCACCGTAGTGGGTTCTTCTGTGGTGGTTGGCTTCGTAGTGGGTTCCTCTGTCGTGGTTGGCTTCGTGTTGGGCTTTGTAACAGTGGTGGGCTCTTCCGTCGTTGTTGGCTGCTGGGTAGTACTTCCTGGATCCTTGGAATCCTCACTGGGTGTGGTCGTCATGGGTTCGTTTGTGGTAGTCGAAGGTAACTTTGAGCATCGGGGAATGTTCTCCATGTAGTCACAAGTCTGTACATCTTCATTCCAACCTGTGCCCTTGGGACACGTGAAGTTATACTTTCTGTAAGAGGCTCCGGCATTAACGCATCGATAGTATACTCTGCAATCTTCAGGGTCGGCCATGTAACCCTCTCCCGTGCACTCTGTGCCCGCTGGCAGTGGTTTCATTGTAGTGGAAGTAGTAGTTGGTGGCTGGGTCGTGGTATCCGGACTCGTGGTCATTGTAGTGGTTTCTCCCTCCGAACTTGTCGTTGTCGTACTTGGTGGAACAGAGGTTGTGGTACTGGGTGGGATCTCTGTCGTGGTAGTGGGTGGTAATCCAGTCGTGGTAGTCGGAGGTAATCCAGTAGTGGTAGTGGGTGGTAATCCCGTCGTGGTAGTGGTAGGTGAATCAGTAGAGGTTGTAGGTGGTAATTGAGTTGTCGTTGTTGGTGGACGACTTGAAGTGGAAGTTGAGCCAGTTGTCGTCGAAGTTGGCCGTTGCGTTGTCGTAGTTTCAGTAGTTGATGTTCCATTGTTTTGGTTTGGCTCACAGGGCGGCTTTTGAGTGGTTGGACCGGTGTGGCAGTTGTTGAAATTGTGATTGCAGGTCTGAAGATCCTGATCCCAAACGGTTCCATCGCCACATTGGAAGGGAATGGCGTTGAAGCCACCGTTAGCGGTTCTAACACAGCGATAGAATTTGGAACAGTTGCTGGGATCGGCCATAAAGCCCTCGGAGTTGCACTGACCATTGGTGTTGGGTGCTTGAGTTACTGAGGAGGTTGGTCTTTGAGTAGTTGATGAAGGACGGGAAGTGGGAGTCGGGGAGGACGTGGGACGAGAGGTAGAAGATGGATCAGAAGGCCTGGATGTGGAAGAAGGTCCCGAGGGCCGCCTAGTCGTAGTACTAGAAGTTGTGGCGGGAGCAGGAGTTGTAGGCGGAGCCTTGCCACCGCATTCCTTCACTGCCCAAGCGTGGTTACAGGCCTGAGTCTGAGCATCCCACACAGTGCCTGGACCGCAAGTGAAGGGCACTAGATTATAGCCACCTCGGTCGTTATCCACACAGCGATAGAACTTGGCACACTCCGTGCGATCTCCAATAAATTGTCCGTTGCAAGTGCAGCTCTCTGCGGGATTCGGTTTCGATGCTCCCTGATTGGAACTGCCGCTGGAGGAAGATGAACTCGATGACGATGAGGATGAACCCTGATTATTGTTGCTGCTGGACGAGGATGAAGAAGAGGAACCGCTGTTAGAAGAGGAGCCTTGGTTGGACGAGCCACTGCTTGAGGAGGAGCCACTGCTTGAAGAGGATGAACCACTGTTGGATGATGAGCCACTGTTAGAGGAGGATCCGCTGTTAGAAGAGGAGCCTTGATTGGACGAGCCACTGCTCGAGGAAGAACCACTGTTCGAAGAGGTTGAACCAGTATTGGAAGAGGATCCGCTATTGGAGGACGATCCACTGTTGGAGGAGGAGCCTTGGTTGGAGGAGGAGCCTTGGTTGGAGGATGAACTACCCGAGGAGGAGCTGCTGCTCGATGAAGATCCTTCCTGAGTGATCACTTTCTTGCACTTGAGCGGCTTGGTCTGAATCTGATCCGGGTGGTTGCAGCTGTTGGCCTCGGGATCCCAAATGGTGTTGGGAGGGCAGGTGAACGAGACCTTTGTAAAGCCGCCCTTGCCGTTGTCTACGCAGCGATAGAACTTGGAACAGTTTTCGTTGTCGGCCAGGAATGTTTCCTCACTCTCGCATTTCTCAGCGGGTCTGAACGGTTTCTGTGTGGTGGTAGTTGATGAGGATCCCTCGGTTGTTGAGGAGGAAGTCTGGTTGGATGAAGTTCCTTGATTGGAGGAGGATCCTTGGTTGGAAGAAGATCCTTGGTTGGAAGACGAGCTCTGATTTGAAGAAGATCCTTGGTTGGAAGACGATCCCTGATTTGATGATGATCCTTGGTTGGAGGAAGATCCTTGGTTCGACGAAGATCCCTGGTTTGAAGAAGATCCCTGGTTGGAAGACGATCCCTGGTTGGAAGAAGATCCTTGGTTGGAAGAAGAACCTTGATTCGAGGAAGAACCTTGGTTGGAGGAGGATCCCTGGTTGGAAGAAGACCCCTGGTTTGAAGAAGATCCTTGATTGGAAGACGATCCCTGGTTGGAAGAAGATCCCTGGTTCGACGATGATCCCTGGTTCGACGAGGATCCCTGGTTGGAAGAAGATTCTTGGTTGGAAGATGAACCTTGATTCGAGGATGATCCCTGGTTAGAAGACGATCCTTGATTGGAAGAAGAACCTTGATTCGACGATGATCCTTGGTTGGAAGAAGATCCTTGGTTGGAAGAGGATCCCTGGTTAGAAGAAGATTCTTGGTTTGAGGAACTGCCACTAGCCATTGCCTTGCACTGCTCCTTCTGCACATCCGTTGGATGGTTGCAACCCTTCGTATCCGGATCCCAGACTGTTCCTGGTGAGCAATCAAAGGGAACTCTGGTGAAACCGCCATTGCCATTCTCTACACAGCGATAGAATCGAGCACAGTCCTTTTTATCTGCCAAATAGGTTTCCGTATCCTGACATTCACCATCGGGATTTGATGGCTTGGCAGTTGTTGATTGAGTGATGGAACTGCTGGTTGTCGATTCGTTGTTGGACGATGAGGATGAGCCTTGATTGGAGGACTGATTGCTGCTTTGATTGGATGATTGGTTACTGGATGAGGATTGATTGCTGGACGATCCTTGATTGCTGGAAGAGCTTTGATTGCTAGAAGAGCCTTGGTTGCTGGAGGAGCCTTGATTGCTAGATGAGCCTTGATTGCTAGAAGAGCCTTGGCTGCTGGAGGAGCCTTGATTGCTAGATGAGCCTTGATTGCTGGAGGAGCCTTGGTTGCTGGATGAGCCTTGGTTGCTGGAGGAGCCTTGGTTGCTAGAGGAGCCTTGGTTGCTGGATGAGCCTTGGCTGCTGGAGGAGCCTTGGGTGCTAGATGAGCCTTGGTTGCTGGAGGAACCTTGATTGCTGGATGAACCTTGATTGCTGGAAGAACCTTGATTGCTGGAGGAGCCTTGGTTGCTGGATGAGCCTTGGTTGCTGGAGGAACCTTGATTGTTGGAAGATTGATGGCTAGATGAGGTTTGATTGCTGGCAGAGCCCTGATTGCCAGAAGATTGATTGTTGCCACTGGAAGATCCCGATTGTATGTTGCATTTCTTCTTTTGGTCATCCGTTGGCAGATCGCAGACCTTGTCTTCCTGGTTCCAAACAGTGCCGGGTCCACAGGTGAACGGCACTTGCTCTAATTTTCCATCCTTGTCCAGGCGACATCTGTAGAATTTGGCACAGTTATCCTGGTCGGGTATATAGGTGTTTTCATCCTCGCATTCGGTGGCTGTGGTGGGTTTGTTGCTGGATCCAATGCTGATTGAGTTCTGATTCGAGGACTGGTTGCTGCCGGAACTTTGACTGTTACTCGACGACTGGTTACTGCCAGAGCTTTGGTTCTGTTGGCTGCTAGAGGACTGATTGCTGCCAGAGCTTTGGTTGCTGCCCGAGTTTTGAGAGCTTTGGTTGCTGGTGGCGCCAGTGCTGGATTCCTGGTTGCTACTGGATCCCGTACTGGACTCCTGATTGTTGCTAGACCCCGAGCTGGACTCCTGATTGTTGCTAGAACCCGAGCTGGACTCCTGATTGCTGCTAGAACCCGAGCTGGACTCCTGATTGCTGCTAGATCCCGTGCTGGACTCCTGATTGCTGCTAGAACCCGAGCTAGACTCCTGATTGTTGCTAGACGTGGAGCTCGACTGCTGACTGCTGCTGGAAGTGGAGGACTCCTGGCTTGAGCTGGAACTGGACGTAGAGCTGGAGCTTTGCGAGGAGTTCGAGGAACTGGTGGAGGAGCTCTGCTGGCTGCTGGAGGTGGAGTTCTGGTGGCTGGACTGCGAGGACTGTGTTGACGTTTGGCCGGCGTAATAGCCGTCGTTCTGTGGCGCCGCCTGATTGCGGCAGCCACCGTTGGCACGTACATCAAACATGTGGTTGCAAGACTGCAGGGACTCATCCCATGCCGTGCCATCCGAGCACCGGAAGCCGATTTTGTTATAGCCGCGTCCGTTCGAGATGCAGCGATAGAACACGGTGCAGTCGCTGGGATCGCTCTGGAAGCCATCATCTCGGCATACCACGCCGTCTGTCTCCTCCTCCGCCGAGCCAACAGCTCGCAGGGACGACGAGCTGGAGAAGGATATGACAGAGACACCGCTGAGCCCGGCCAGGCCATAATTCGTGGGCAACCGGTGGTACGAGGCATACATACGCAGCTCATTGGCCGCAGGTGTGACGGCCAGGTTAAGCATCGCATTATGCTCATCCTGTCCGTAGTCGACCTGCTCCCACCGCTCCGCGCTGCCGTACACCTCGTTCATCTGGTCCACGCACTCATCCCGCCCCGCCATCGCGGGTGGCAGGCACATTCTCAGTGAGCGCGAGAAGACCGCGTCCTCGGGACACGCCAGCAGGTAGGGTTGAATATATTGGCCCGACCGCCGCTCACAGCGGTAATAAATCCGGCAATCGTAGTCGTCCGCAAACAGACCCTCTCCCGGACAGTAGAAGGCCAGCTCCTCCGTGTGGTCCATCGGCAATGGGATGTCTGAAATGAGGTACGAAATGAAGACGTTATTGCTTTTTGCTTGTTTTAAGGAGGGAGTAATACAGGTGTTAGGCCTAAGATATTTCTATATTTTAAATAGGAATTTATTTATTTAGAAAATATATATTAGACATAACGAAGTAAATCATGAAACTAAATAAATTAAATTAATATATTCCAAATGAGTTTTAGTTCTGCTTCCAAGAAAAAACGGAAAAATGTTAAGAGAGTGTTCATCACCAGGAAGGACCGGATTTCTTGTTTTTCCCACTTAATCGATCGGAGGAAATAAAGGTTTTCTTACTGAGTGGAACTTATAAGCTGTTGTTGGTGCCTAGCTTGTACATAACAGACAAAACGTGGAAGAGTAAGCAAGAAAGAAATGGGAGTCACACCATTAGCAAAAAGAAAACCCTCATAGAACTTTCAGTAATTATTTTCTTTTGAATAGTAACAAAAATAGGTAATGCATTTTGACCTCAGCTATAATTTGTTTTCAATCTATAAATTAGCTATCCTTTTTTCTGGGTAGACGTAATGTAGATGTCCTGGCAATTTGAAACCGGCCGCTGGAACAAACCATTGAACTGAAACTTCCTGTCGCAAATTCTCTCGCCTGCATATATTACATACGCATAGTACATGTATGACGAACACATCCATCTACATATAGTAGATATATATGTAATATATATATATATTTTGCTCAATTTCGTTTGACATTTTGTGCGCTGGCTCGTCTTTCGTTTTTCGTTGCGGGATTTTTCGCGCTGTCAAAATAAAATTGATAATTTATTGTCATTCAATGTGCGAGAGTTCTCTTTTTCAATATTTTCGGTTCTTTTTTTATTTTGGGGTTTCTCTTCTTGTTGGTGGTGGTGCCTTCCAATAAATTTAAATGCATTTATGGCCGTTACAGCGGAACAAATTCATTTTGAAAATGAATTGTGAGTGTGTGTTTTTTTCTTTCGCAATGTTTTTATCCCGCTTTACAGATTTCGGTGCCGGCCCATTTTTAAGTGTTGGCCATAAAGGGAGAGGAGGGGTTGGGGAAACATGGTAAATGCGCGGCTAAAAATTAGACCGGGTCTAGGCATAAATTTACATCAGTCACGGCCTCCTTCTAATAATATATATCAGTTCGTTTTTTCCTTGTTCGGATATTATTATTGGAGCGTGTATGTAAGCCAATGGCCAATGGTTTATGGCCCCCAAAATGGCCGGGGGGACCCCATATATTCCTTATGAAAATTGCCAAATTTAATGGCCATAAAATTTAATTATACCAAATGTGGTTACGCCGGGGCAGACGTTGGCAATGTTTGCATGGCGAAAAGTGTGCGAGATTGATGGAAACTTTTCAATGCAAGGTGCGGACGGAGGGATGTGAAAAAAGTTTCCAAGAAATTTAATTTTGTATTAAATCGTTGAAGGAGAAAGTTATTTTCGAAAATTAAATGAATTAACAGACTTTTAATCTTCAAGAAGGAAATTTACATGATTGTTTGGCTTAACTAAAAATCAAGCTCTTAAGGTCTTAAACAAAATTAAATTATTTATATACAAATTAATGAATTTATGAAATAGTTTCAAGTCTGTAATATATATAATTCCAAAGTAAAATAAAAAAAAATTGTATATTAAAAAAAATAATAGAAAAATGTTTCCAAAGTGCAAATAATACTAACAAAACAAACTCATTTTGTATGAACTTTACATTTTATTGATTCTAAAATAAACAAGAAGTGCTGAAAATGAAAACGAAATTCTATTTAAATTCTTAATGACTGACCACCGCCTCCCCCGGGTATTTATGTGTACATCCTCCATTCGCATCAATGGTAAAGCGCTTTAATTTTAAATGTAACCTCTTGCCGGCCCGGCCACAGCCGAAAATCCAGTAAACTAATTTAATAGAACGCCTCACAGCACACGGCTTGGCTTGGCCCGCTGCTCGCTGCTAGCTGCTCGTTGGCAAACAAACATAAAGTTTCAATTTGTACACGAAAGCCCAAAAATGCTAAACCCATTACACAGATGGCGGGGCCGAAGGATGGGATGGGTAGCTAAAGGATGGCGGGGATGGGGATGGGGATGTGTGTGTGTGTCGGATGGCCGGAGAGACGATCCTTGTCGTCGCCCTCCAACGTCGAGGGAAAATTGACCGTTTTACGATTTTAATTATATATGATGTGTACTTTAGAACTTATGCAAAATGAAACGAAAGGCGAGCGCGGCAATGCGACCGCAAACTTATGCGTTACCCCCCCTCTTCCCCTGCCCCAAACAGGGACACGGCACGCTACAGAGAAAAAAACAAAGGATCGCAGAATTTAGAATTTAAGATCGTTCTATTAAATAATAAAAATTTTAGAAGCTGGAAAACTATGCCACAAAATTTTTAATTAAAATTTTCATGGAACTATGTACTTCACAAATTTTATTGCATACTTTTAGACACCTTTTAAAGGGCTTCAAAGCCCCTGGTGATTTTTGTAGTTTCCCAGATAATATATAAAGTGTTAATATAATTTTTCACACAACTATTAAATAAAATAAAATAAACAATAACTAAATAAGATATCAAAAGAAAAGTTTGAAAAAAAACAGTATGGATCACTTTGTCATTAACTACTTTTACTATTAATTAATTCGACAAATTCTATATTAATTTGTTCTTTAATCAGAAGCATTTAAAAATTAATACTTATATTTTTGATCAAAGGGTGATCTCTAAAGGTATAAGGATATATCCTATTTGTAACCTTTTGAGAGTTAAGCTTCACCCTTATTTTTTGCCTGCACTTTGATATACAAATTTCAACCAGACCCCCCCATTCCAACATATTAGTAACTCCAACTTTTGTCTGTGTGTAAGCATTTGGGCCATATTCCCTGGCATCTGGCAACCGGGAGCAGGCGTAACATGGTTAGCCACAATCTGACCGCAGAGCATGGCCGCAAATAGTTTCGGATATGGCATTGCCATTGCCACCACGCTCCCACGCCCATTAAAACGCCGAGAGCAGCAGCAGCCAGTCCCAGTCCCAGTCCCAGTCCCGGTCCCAGTCCCAGTCCTAGTCCTGTTCCCCTTTTGCATTAAAATTTCAATTTTCAACATTTAAGCACGTTACGGTTTACGAAAATGTAGTTATAAAAGCATGCATAAGTACACGAATTTTGCCCCGTTCATTATTTCTCTGTCAACGTAGGCATAATTTTCGTGGGGGACAAATTCTGATTTTCTATTTTTCCCTTTATTTTTCCTTGATAATTAAATATTTATTGAGCGGCTGTGCGGGTTGTGGTTTAATGTTTTCCACTAAAGAGCCGGCTGTCATTCAGTTTGCTTCGTTAAACATCGATGTCGGTGGCTATTTAAATTTTCATTTGATAAATAGAAAACGTTGCGAAATCTTCAGCAACAGTAATTTGTATATTTTTATAGTGGTTTGTTGTGGCGGTTCCACAAAATGCCAACTTGGGACATTTAATCGTTCCACCATTGGCCCTTCGGGCAGTTTTTGGTGTGTGTGTTTGTTGCAAGAAGTCAGAGTAAATGTCCCTTAATTAGTCATTAAAAGTTTCGTCATTATATTCTCCGCTTGATTGTGTCCTTTTTTTGCGTTTCTGCAACCGCAGGGGTTTTTAATTTAACTTGTTCAGATAGTGACGATTTTAAAGGGGTTTAAATGGGTCTTTATAGGAAATGGTAGAACTATTAATATTAAATTTAAATATTTTTAAGCTGTGCTCAAATGCAGTTTATATTAGAATTTAGTAAATTTCGCAATTTAGTATTAACATAAACTTTCTGTATATACTTAAATTATTTTTTGGAAAAGAGAACAGGTGACGCCGATCATGGAAGTTAAAGAAAAGTACGAAAATAGAAGAAATAAATTATATTGTTGTTTACATATTAAATTTAATTTGATAATTTAATTTTAGGTTTTATTTTTGTATTTAATGAGTTCTGGATTCTGATTTGTTGATATTAAAATTCTGATTTGTTTTTACAGACGTCAACATCCTCCTTTGATAATTTCACAGACCTGATCCCATTACTCGGGCTTGGAAAGTGCGAAAAAAAAAGAGGAGAATTGAAATGTCAGTTAGCTGTTTGTCGCATCCTTTAATATCCTTCACCCGGTCGCTATGTTTTTCTCTATTTTACCAACTGAAAAACACTCCGGGGGCTTGTAGATGCAAGTTGTAAATATGATATTTGGATTTTTGAGCTCTCGCCTGGCGTCGCCGGGTTGGCAACTCGGTAATTTCATTTGCCTCTGGTGGCATTTCGCCGCTGCGCCTTCATGTTGAAGCGAACGTATCCGTACGTGTTGGCCGGAGTCCCGGTGTCCCAGGGTCCGAGTGTCCGGGAGTCCGGATGCTCGGGTTAGTCCTGGCTTGGCTCCGTAGCCGTATTTTCGTTTCAAGTGCATGTTTACGCCACGCCCATTTCATTCTGTTCCGCCAGCTCCGCTCAAATTTCATGGTGGCAAATGACCAGCTACAGGAAATTCAATTTATTATGCAGCCTGACAGTTTTTAGCCATTCTCTCTCTAAGATGACAGCTGTTTCTATGGCTCCAGCTCTGGCTCCTGCTCCTGCTGCCGCTCCTCCTCCTGCTCCCTCTGCCTGATCCTGTGCTGCTGCTGCTTTCTGACAGCTTTGGTGGATGGAAAATGAAACAGAAAATAAAAATGAGCGAACTTCTCGCGCTAATTCTGGCATCTGTCGGGCTTCATTTCGGAGTCTCCTATATATTTTTTCCAAAGCCTTTTTTCCCCGTCCCCGTCCTAGTCGCAGTCGCAGCCAGCCATCACCGATTCCGAATGGGATGCGGCAGATGCATTTGAATTTCGCGCTGCGCTGCGCTCGAGCAGATTTTAATATTGGCAAACGTCCTTGAGGACTTGAGGACGCATCGATTGTTCGTTCTCGGTGCGACTTTTGCTTTGGCCAGCAGTTCCAGTCATTACTCATACGCGGCGTGTGACACAATCGCCACTATGCATTATTCATAGCGATGCGGCCACGGTGGATAAACTTGTCGGAAAGGCTGCCGACAGCTGGCAGGAAAATGTTAAATATTTAAATGCCATTTCCCCCCATTTTCCCTCGAAACGAACCGAACCGAAGTGAAGCTCACTGGCAAATGCCTTTAACTTGGAGCAATTAATTTGAATTTGAACTATTAAGAGGCATCAGCACTCCTCCTTGCCAAGGGGGCTGGGAGGGAGGGTATGGATAGTAGGTAACTTTATTCTAGGACCTGCCATCGTGCCGGTAAATTAAGCATAAAGCGCTTTTAGTTACAATCACGTTCGTCTCAATTAAACTACATTAAATTCAATTAGCAGGCAACAGGAACACGAAATGAAAGCAACATTGTCATTACGGTTTCAGGCGATGGCAACCAAGGTGCACTGCGAAAACGTTTTAAGCGAGTATAAAGAAAATTGGTTCAATAATTAAGTAATTAAATAGAATTCATTATGGAATACGATTTTTCAGTGTTTTTAGTAAAATGTTGTACTAATTTTGCATCTAAAATTCATATATTTATAAATTAAATCATTGTAAGATATACAACAATTAAGTAGTTTTCTTTAAGATATTCTTAAATTCTTATTATATGCCAAAAAATTCAAATATATTTATCTTTAAAAGAATTCTAAAAGAATTAAAATAAATAAAATATAATTTCAAATATCATTAAATTTTCCTTTCAACTTAATATCATTTTAATGACTTTTCTCACAGTACAGGAAAGACAACACCCAACGTCTTCTGGCCAAGAGAAAAGGACTCAAGACGCAGGACACCCCAGAGGAGGTGGAGGCAAAAATCTAGCGATGGCCTGACTGACAATTGACTTTCATTATTTCTTACATTCCTGGCTGCATTATTGAGGCCTGGTCCTGGGCATATTTGACAGGACGAAGGAGCTTGCTAGCTCCTTGCTCCTTCCCATTGCCGCTGCCTTGGCGTGTTAGTTTCCCTGTGTAATTAAGTTTAATATTTAATTTAATTGCATATACACACACCCCTCACACAGCTACAACTACAGCGTCACAGCGAGCCCCATAAAAGGACACGCGCAGAGACAATGTTGGCCATTTTGCTGCTGCTAACTGAAATTATGATGAAAGCAGGCGGCAAAGGCTTTCACCAGGAAGCGGGTGGCCCAAAGCCAGTACTGAAGCCGTAATAAAGGTGAAGGTCAGCTCTCAGCCCGTGGCTGCCTCGAAACTGGAACGTGCTCGTCTTAGCCGGGACTTAACTCGGTGTCCGGTTATCCCAGGGACTGGGAGTGCTTCGGTCAGTTACTTACTTGCCCAGTTCGCCGGTCACTTGGCCAAGTTACTTCATTTGGCGCCGCTGACCTCCTTGGGGCTGCATTATTATCATTGGAGTTTTGCCGACGACCTGCTTATATTATGTCCTTCTTGCCGTAGGATTATGGCGTGTTAGCAGGTTGTTCGTGTCCTCCTCCACCTGCCCCATTTGGCGGGGATCAGGCAGTGGGAGTGGAAGTGAGAGTGAGTGGGTGAGTTGGTCATGTAATGAATTGTGTGCCAGGCAGCTTGATGTTTTGTTTGCTGCTCAATTTACTCAGACAGTTAATCACATTGCGTGAAAGCTAATGTCATTAGGAGAGCCTCGTGCTCCGTCCACACTCCCACATAGTTTATTTTTTCTTTTTATCCTGAAATCAAGCGAATAAATTTCACATCGACTTTTGTGTCGGATGTCGATGCCTGGAATATCGTGACTTTAATCGACTTGGAAGTTTAATTTGTTTGTTTGGCTAAGAAAAGGACTAGGTTTTTTCTTAAATATTTATCCAAGTTCTGAATAAGAATGAAGTTTCTTCTATTTATAATTCTCAACGTTTTAATATAGAATTTTAATTACAATTACCCTCACCCGCTAAACTCAAACAAATTCCCACGAAATTCGACCTTTAAGGGAGCCCAATGTGTGCCACGGAAAACTTTACTTTATGCCGAACAATTGATCAACTTTCCGGCCATTGTCTGCATGTATCGGCATAGGCTGACACCCCTTCCGTAACCCCCTTCTGTATCAGGAATGGGAGGCTCCGACATACTGCAACAATAGCCGCCGGATATTGGGCGTATAAAAAGTTACATATGACCGGGGCGCAACTTTAGTTGCCAATTGCGGGGAGATCGAGTATCGGGGGGAGTGTGTGTTGAAGTGTGTGTGTGTGTGTGCCTGGCCCGGGGGTCTTCAATTAATTTCATTTAGGGAGTGGCGCACAAAGACGCTCCCGGCTACAGCTAAACACATCCTAACAAAGGAGCACACACACACGGCCAGACACACTGCGGCACACTCGCAATATTTTCAATTAAGCTGCTACAATACCAGCGGAATAATAACAATTACAACATGCACAAGCACCAGCAGGAGCAGCCAGCAAGGCTTAAAGGATGGCGCCCGCGAAGGAGTCAGTCAACCCATCGGAGAGTAGGTCTCCATTGTGCATTCTGTCGATTGTTTTCCGCTGGGTTGAGGAGTGTTCGCGTTGAAAATAATGAAGCATGTTTTAAAAAATTACTAAAGCCTTAAAAAAGAATTTTAATTAAAAGAGTAGATATGTTAAATTGTTCTATAGAATAATTTAAATAAGAAAAATCATATTAACTAAAACAAATCCCTAAAAAAGGGAGAAATTATAACAAATCCAATGTTAAATATCATTTAATGTTGGGAGAGACTCCCACACACTTATATTTAGTAAATATAATTTATTAAAATGTAAAAATCAAAACCCATATAGAAACAAAGTGGCAAAATCCCTAGACTATCCCATTTCTAACCTGGATCAACATCAAACCGAGAAACAAGCCGCAGCGGGACGTGGAAATCGTTGATGTAGGTGGAAAAGTGGAAATGTGGAAAAGTGGAGACGCTTGTGCTGTAGCAATTACTGAAACTACACGACAAGGGAGGCTGAGAGTGTGGGGGGAAAAGTTACATTCGTTTGGCAAATGAATTGCTGACAATTACTTGAATTTGTTGGCTCAGTCAGCTGGGGCAGAACCTAGAAAAACTTGCTGAGCGGCGGCAATCAAGGCAGCTGCCACAGCAGGCGGCACTAAATTTGTGCCCATTGCTGTTTAGATTGTTGTTGTTCTTTGTGTGGTTATGGTTATGTCAGAACAAACTTTTGTATTGCATTAGTTTTGTGTCAATAATAATAAAATGTTTGTCAATATAAGCCAAAAGACTCAAGTAAATTTTATAGATAATATTATGGTTAGATTATAATTATCAGAGGAAATATAATATAAATATAAAGGATTCTTCAACAAAATGTAGATTAATAAATTTAAAATAATTATTGTAAGAAATTCTCAATGAAAACCAACTTTAAGGCTAGATCTCACCCCCCCTATGAGTACTTTCCTAGATCAAAAACTTCCAATTAAGTTTGAAGAGCTGTCGCTCTCAACACTTTTGGCCATTAAATATTTATACCCCTCGCAGAGGTCATTAACATTCAGTTAGCTGACAAAACAATGCCATGAATAAACACTTAAACGCCTTTTAAATGTCCAAAGCCCAAGACAGTGAACTCTTTTCTCGGGGAAAAGACAAAAGTCTCTCACACTCGAAAACTTTTTGCGGAAGTGCTTCCAAGAAGGGAATAGAATCGCAGCATCTCGAGTTTCCAGCTGGACAATCAAAGAGTCAACAGTTTTGCCATAAAATGCAATTCAAACTATGCACGTGTTAATTATTTATGCAAGAAAGGAAAAAATTCCACGCCCGTTCCGATAAATCAGTCTTGGCCATAAGAAGCTATCGCCTGGTAAATTCCACCAAGGAGTTCCTTGCGTAAATTATACAAATTATTATTTAACTTCCAAGCTGCACAAACGATTGCGATTGCATGGGATTCTACACAGGGAGAAATTAGGGTGAAATTAAGGTTTTAAGCATACTTGCATATATACAAGAGCTTGAAAACCTTCAATTAACTGGTTTACGTAATTCTTTATTAAATCCTGGTTTAAGTTTATATAAAATCAATGGTTTTCCACGATGTTTCTCTCAGCTGTCGCTATATTTAATTAATTTAATACATATATAAAAAGTAGCTTCCAGTTCTTTTCTCGCTGTGCACTGCCTGGCATGTGGCTGCGTTCTTGGTCTCTTGCACAGACAAATCGCTTATTTAGATTAGAGCTGACAACCGAGAGGAGTGTGGGCAACCGGCCTGCCCAGGGAAACCAGAAGAGGGAGCTGCCCCTCCTCAGTGGCACGCAGGCGCAAAGGCATAGATACAGATACATCCGCGAGAGATCTTTATTCTCCCGCAAACATACACCGCAGCTGAAGTTGTTTGCATTTCTTTCACTGGAGGCGTGCCTATGTTGTTCAACAAACTACCAGGCTGTCCACTTAGGTTAAGCTCAACTGCCGTGTAATTGTGGGGCGAGTCCCGCGCGAGTCCCAAGCCCGGTGATCATTTTCAATTAGAGTCCCCATCGTGGGGCGTGATTTAGAAGCTGTTACTGCGCGGGTAAGACGGTAGCGTGCCGCTGCTGATTATGGGATAAGTGCGGGAGCATCGTTTATAAAGAAAGCCAAGGCTAACGAACCAATGACTTGAAGCACTTTGCAGATTGTCGTTAGATTAGCGTTCGTAATAAATGAGGGACGGCTTTTCTTTCGAGGAATGAGCTCGGGGTTGTCTAGACTGGTGATTGCAAAACAGCGAGTGCAAAAAAAAGGGAATAAAAAAGAGGGAAAGTCCTCCCCACCTGACGTTGTGCATTTGTCATAATAAAATTACCATTTGCCTGGGTCAACAGGAGGCTACGCAGAACAGGACTCTCAGGACAAGACGGAACCGGACAGGATGCAGGCCGGCAGCAGCAAAACTTATCAGAGAGTGTTGACAGACAGAAGGAAGCAACAGAACAACCAGAGGGAAGGAAAGAAAAGGACCTTGGAGAAAAATATGAATACTCTTCAATAAAATGGGGTAAGTTTTCAGAGATATAGAATATTTTAACGCTTTCATAAAAAATTATCAATAAAAAGGATTTAGTAATCTATAAATCTACAGAAACTATACACTAATTACTAATATGTTTCCTATTTATTAGAACAAGCAATGCTGGATTTAGGGCACCAAAACGTCGATCTTAGCTTGCTTAAGAATTTTCTTCTCCTATTTAAATTGACTTTCGTTGGCCTGTTTCGCAGGTCACTGCAAATTTTATTCCCAACCAACTTTTCTCCACTAAAAAGGATGCGAAACGGTTCCTGTCTGTCGTCTGGCCGATAAACATTGAAGCTGCCTGCCTGCACTCACAAAATATTAACGAAATGGCCAATTCAATTTGAAGTCTATTAGTCTCACATTCGATACCGATTGGCCTCGCCTTAAATGACCAGCAAAATCCAGCAATCCTTCAAACTCCCTAAACTGGGTAATACTTTGACTCGCCAGCGGCAATATTGTGCTGACCCAACGGAAAGAGTCCCGGCATGTAAAGCGAAATCAAATCACGTAGTGTCCGTTCCGGGACTGGCCAATATCTGCTGACCAAATTTCACGCAGCTGCAACAAATCAAAGGGCACAGAGGGAGACAGCGGGAGCGACTGGGAAAGTGTGTTGGCCTGGTTCGAGTGCTAAATAAATTGAAAATTCTAAAATTTTAATAAAAATTGTCGCAATATTGCAATAAAATTCGCATGATTGGTGCCCGACCTGCACTCGATTTGGGTAGAATTCTGATATTTAAACCTACCCTGGGTATCACGTGCAAAATCCAATTGCACTTTTTTGCCAAACATTTTGATATATATATCTCTCACAATGTAGTTCCTTTTTATTTTTAGCGTCTCTTTTCGATTCATCCACTTTGTATGTGACAGTTGAATTGGAGATTTTGTTGTTGAGTCAGGTTTTTGGGAAAAAAGAAAAGGGAAGTGCTCGGCGTGACGTTGTAACTGATATTTAAATTGTTCCATTTAGTTTGAAAACTTTTTTTGAGTAATTCCATTTCAGGTTTGTACTTTTTTGTAAAAGTTCAACATATTGTAACAGTAATTTTTAGATTTATTGTGTTCAATTTTTATATACAACAGCTTCAAAATAATTGAAAGTTCTTTGAAATCTTTATCTTAATTAGTTTGGTTAGACCTAAACAAAGATCTAAATAATGATTACAGTTCCTTGAACCCTGAATATGATGAACAACATAACTTAGCTTTATTTTAGCAATCACTAACAGGCTTAAAAAAAACTTTAATTAGTTCCAAAATAATTGTGTTCAAAACAAAAAATTGGGAATGAAAAATCACTTTCTTTAAATGGCATTTATTTATGTTACTTTTCAAATCACATTCAGACAAGTAATTTAATTGTATTTTCATGCCGTTTTTAAAGTGAAACTATCAGATTAATTAATAATATTTATGTGCGGTATGCGATGCACAAGCCGAAACAAGCACAAGCGGAAAGCATTGTTTGCTCGTTCGATTTTGACAGATACATAATTAGTTTTTGCACACCAAAAAGGCCGCAGGTGGCGCGATGCTGTTTTCATTTGTCCAACGCACCAATCTATATGTGTTTATATTTATATATATAGATGTATATTCAGGCGATTGCCATTTTTTTGTCGGCCCACAAAAGCCATCTATGCTGGCGTATTTTATGCTCCAGAGCTGCGAATGAATTTATATAAATGTTTATGGATATTTACCTCGAGCGGCAGCGGCGCCAATGCAAAAGCCGAATAGCAGCAGGCGGCAGAGCCAACTGGATGTGCATGTCCTTGTCGCCATTTTGTCGAGCTGCGAAAATGGCGGCGTCTTTGGCGCCATTGCGTTTTGCTTTTGCCAAAAAAATGTCACAACAGCTGCAAAGAGAGTGGCGAAAAAAAGAAGAGAGAAGAAATGGTAAAAGTGTTGAGATATTTGCTGTAAATTCCCGGTTCTCCTGCAAAACAGTTTGATTTCTTAACAGCACTGACTTAATTTAATGCAAAACATTTAGTTTCAATTGGAGTTTCTCCCCCCTTTTAACGGCCTTCGATACCCGCTCCTTCCTCTTACCAGGCAGACCAATTTTGCGCCCCATAAAATTCAAATCAATTTCGCTAATTAGAAAAAGTCTCAAGTAATCGGAGAGTGACTCTTGCAGGAGGGCATTTCACTGAGAGAATTCATTTTGAAAATATAGGAATACATTTTCTATAGTTGTTCAAAACATAAACAAAGCCAAGTTCAACTATGGAAATTGAATTAGAAGAACACACACACAGAACACACAATTACAAAATTACTTTATATAAAGATTACGATCACATCTATTTAAAAACTACAATAAAAGCACGGCATTAAATAAAATAAAATATTAAAACATATATATTCTAATATTAAAACATATTATAAATACTATTAGTTGTAGTTTTTCTTGCAGTGCAAGTACACATATATCAATGAAACTTTTCCGCTTTTTCTCCCTCGAGGTTCCGGAAAAAGGTGGGATGCGTGTTCCCCTTTCATCCTTCCGCTCCGCTGCCACTCACTATCACTTCCTTACCCCGTGGATGCCATCTTTACGGCTGGTTCGGTTTCATTTCCACAACTTCCAAAGCTCACATCCCCTCGGCTTTTGTCCTCGCCATTTAATAAGTTAATTGTTACTGCCGTTGCACTTTTGCCGCTTTTGAATTTATGATTAGCCGCAAAACGACGGGGCGGTGGTGCAATCAGAAGCCAAGTATTTAACGCGGCTCAAGGACTTGCACTTCCAAAGACATAGTCCACTCGGCACCCACTTTTCCCTACTGTTACCATCCGCTTTCCCGGCCATTTTCCACCAGCAAAGTTAACTTAAAGCCAGCAGTGACAGTTGCACATAAATGTCAACGGCTGCGGTCCTGCTGCGCTTTATGCAGTCCGACTTTTATGCATTTCTAGTGCTTCCTCTCTGATAGAATTCATGGCTGCCAAGGACTCCACATCCTCCTGCTCCTGCTCCTGTTCCTACTCTCGCCTCATCTCATCGTGACTCGTCCGAGTCATTATTGTCGTCTGCGTTTTTACTTGTAACTGCTGCTGCTGCTTCTGTTACTGCTGCCCGACTTTGTGTCAACTCCATAACTATAGTTTTCTTATATCTTTTTTTTTGCAACAAAAAAGTTTCAATGAGCAGAGCACAGTGGCCGACAACTGGTCAGTAGCATAGCAAAAATATATCCTTTTTTTTTTGGTTTAATTATTATAAATTCATAAATCTAGCAAAGCCGCTCTTAAACCCTCTATTAAGTCGATATATTGCTAATATTTTCTTTAATTAATGCTGCTTAATTTATTGAATCAACGTAAATTGTACACAAATACTATAAGTCTTTTGTGTAAGTAAAGATTATAGCCAAAAAATTGTAAAATGGTGAAGTGAAAACTCAGTTATAATTTCAAGTATCAATATTAAGATATACCAAGATCTATCTACAATAAATCCATCAAAATCACTGCAATAACCACGGTGTTTTAACATTTAAAATTGCTCTACATGAAAGTATGGCAGCAGCCATACACATAAAACTGCAAAGATTCTATTAACCCGAGAAATTATGAGAAATGAAAACTTATTACGAGAAGTCATTAAGATTCAAAGAATTAAAACTTGAAGAAGTAAAACTGAAAATGAAGCGAAGTCAAAGCGTTCTAGCTGTTGCTGCTATATATATATACGTATATATAGTTGGCGGATCGAGGAAGTCGGGCAGCCATATAAAAACTGTCGTCGACTTAAAACAAAGCCGAGGGAGGCTGCTTGGGGGGTGGATAAAGGAAAAGGCAGAGCCTGCGCCGTCACTGGCAGCAAGTTTTCCTTTCCTTTCAAGTCTCAACTAGTTGGGCGGCAAAGGAAAGTCATAATTGTTAACGGGCTTTTAGCTTAAGCGAATTCCAACTGCAAAAATGCAGCTGCCAGTACATATAATACGAAATTCTGTTTTTAAGTTTTAATTAGATTTTTAATATTTTTTCGAAATAAGAAACATGAAATCTGCGCTCGCACAGGCGCAGTAAGTTTGATTAAAAAACTTTCGCTACACGATGTATGTTAAATCACTTTTTGTGCATTGTGATATTTCATATTAATCTGTATATTTTTTTTTCGTATTTTTTTGTTGCCTTTTAATGCAGGCCAGGTTTAATGAGCCGGCTATTAAGGCGCACCATCATTACGCAATGTCAGTTGGCACTTTTATCAATGTTTCCTGTCAGTTTCGAGAAGTTTGCGCCGCGTCACGACGTCACGAGTGTCAGCGCCAGCGATTTTCATATTCACTGTGCATTTTTATCAGCCATTTGCCGACTCATTAAGCCAACGTCAATGTCCCACCACCGCCGCCGCCGTTGCCGCCCATTTTCCATTTACCATTCAGAATTCACCATTTTCCCATTTTCCCCTGACCATCCCATCCACCTTTCTGAATCTGATTCCGATTCTTTTCGATGATGGCTTGGCTGCATTTTAAAACCGTCACTGCCGATTCAGTTTTACATGCTTTTAATTGACGTCGTCATGTAATGAAATTCAATTTAAACTGGTATGCCATTAATAGTAACTCATACTGATGCCTCGAGTGCAGAGAGAAGAGCAACTATATCTTGATTGCTTTGAGTTCTTGGCGATCAATTAAAGTTTTCAGGCTTGAGATAATTATTTAGACAATTTTACTTTAATTCCTAACAAGATATAGTAGCATCTAAGTGTGTACATCAGTCAGACATTGGTTACTAATGATGACTAACAATGTCAGAAACAGCTGTATAGCCTAGCCTGCTCCTTTACTTTTGTGCACCCTGAGTCTGCAATATCCTTTTCATATTATAAACAAAATATATGATAAATTAAATTAATCTATAATAAATAAGCCATTACATAAAAGAAGTACGTAAATCAGTTGATTATTTTTCCCGTATACTCAGGAATTCCTCACCTCATCTCAACGCTGGGCAAGTAAAGTCAAGCCCCCTGACATGAATATGCAGCACGTGAGCAGACGAATGAGTGCTTCACGTCCGTTGTTGTCCCTATATATATATATATAGATATATATAAATATATGTATAGTATGTTTTTAGCAGAACAACAGCCATCGAACATGAGAGTTAAGTGCCCGACAGCTTTAATATTGAAAGTGCGTAATGCATGTTCGTCGGTTCTTCCCTTGCTTGTCTTCTGTCTATATTAACATGTTATTTTATGTTGTGTTAGCTTGCTAATATTTTCGCCCTTGGAATTTTCATTTTGAAAGCTACAACATTTCTACAATAATTGTTGTGAAATGAACTTGTAAGGGAATAAAATCCAAGAATTTAAGAGATATTCTCAAATAAATTGATTGCATAAATGTCCTTTTAAGACCTCTTTGCCGTTAAAGGCTATTATTTTAACCCTTTGAAAACTTGATGGAAAATAAAGATATTCTTAATCGAATTAAAAGACTTTTTTCTGGGGTTTCTCTTAATAAAGGGACTTTTGTCTAAATAAATATAAAGCAAAATGTTTATATTAATAAGACACTTTTTGTTAAGTTTGTTACTACATCCCGCCAAAATATATTATTTAACCGTAATGTTAAATATTTCTCAATGATCGCTCTTTATGACTCACACACTTGGGCATTCCTTAACCTCCTGTCTCATTAACCGATTATCTTAACAATTTGCATTTAAAATCTTACTCAGTAGCACGCGAATACGCCTCAGAATGTAAACAAAAGAACAAGTTTTGCTTGGGAAAAAATTAAAGCGAGATTAACAACCACTTAAGGCTTATATAATTTAATGGCTCCAAAACATTTTTCTGCTCATTATCGGTGGTATCTGGCAGCGGGTTTTTAAAGTCGCGTGCCATGCCACAAAAAAAAATTGTACATATAAGCGAATATATAAAAAAAGGAATAATATAAGAGAGACAGAATGAGATCGGCTGTCACGATTTCAATGAAAATTAAAAATCCCAGCATGCATTGAAATTGCGGCCAAAGCATTTTAATTAAAGTCCATTGACGACAATCTAAATTGTTGTGTTCGCTCACCAAAAATATTAATTGACTTTTCCGATGGTCGCGCCGACGTCGTGACGGGTTCGAAACATCATTAACGCAAATATAATTACGTGACAATTTGATGGTTTTCACTGCTGGCTCTGCCCCGCTCTCCCCGAGCACAAATCACAGAACAGAAATCAGAAATCGCAAATCAAAAACCAAAAAAGCGAAAAAAGCAAAAGGCGAAATTAATTACACAGCAGCAGACCGCCCACCCCGGCGATATTTAGGCGTGCTGAGCCACCCAAGGGATCAATCAGTGCAAAGTCGCGAAGGTAAACAATAAAGCTCCGGCTCCGACTCCGACGTTGGCGACATTTACACAAACATAGCTCCACCGTCCACGATTTCCCCCAGTGTCCAGTCAAGCGGCTCGGTTCGGTCCGGTCCAGGGGCATATAAAAAAAGGGTCGCCGACGCTGTTTAACTTTGAAAAATTAAAATCCACTTGGGTCCCTCGCTGCGCCGCCACCACCCCTGCACCAAAACCAACAGCGAATAAAAAAGGAAACCCCACAAAAAAAAAACACCATCCCTTGGCTAGTCTCGCATTTTTCAATGGCCAAATAATAAAGTCCCCGCGAATGTCAGTTGGGAGTTATAATCTGTTTGCCGCTTTTTCATGGTCGCCATTTGACTGCCCAGCGGCGGCGGCAGGAAAAAGGGTATATTACACAAGATGATGGTTATGACCATGCTCATAAAGATTATATACCTTAAAGTGAGTATTTTACCAAATAATATTGGATATAAAATAAAATGAATAATTTTCAAGTATCAATAAATAAATATAAGTCTTTGCTTGGAAGTTACATAAATCCCCTGATAGAAACATTACTTACAAAAATATACAAACATAATTTTCTGATATTAATCTTAAAATTCCTTAGTTTAGTTTAGGTGTTATAATATATTTAATTGTTTATTAAACCTACACTATTTTAGGGTATTTCCCATGTCGACAGTTCCCTCAATAATAATCTTGTTGTTCTTTTTGTTTGCTTTTTCGGGCCCTCGGACAATGTCGATTAAATGAAACGTAAATTTGCAGCAATTACGAGGGTAAATATGCATTAAAATAAATTTGCATGCAATTATTTTTGGCACATCAAAGTCTCATCGGCTCCATCAAATTATCTTTGGCTGAGATTTATTGCTGTTTTTTCTTGTTGTCCTGTTTTCATTGTTTTTCTTGTTTTGATTTTCATCCTTTGGCGCCTTTACCCCTAATTACCAACTAAAACAATTGCAAATTAGATGCGCAACTTTGATGTTGTCTTGTCCTGTTCAATAAACCAATTTGTTATGCGATTCGCTGAGGTGTTAAGGCTACAACACAAAATACTTTCCGTGACATCTCGTTTATCAAGTTGAAGACATAATCTTTGAATTTGGTTTTTGTCTGCGTATCGTATCGCATCGTTGTCATTGTGTTGGCATTTTATGATAAATGGCTGGGAAATGTTGAAGCGGATTTCTGGCTTTTGTTTTACCCGGGGTGTCCCGGGGTGTCGAGTGGAAAGCGGCTTACAAGTTGTTGATCTAAGTTCTGGGCATAAACAACAGAGCAAAGAAAGTGAAACATTGTCTTTGTTAACCTAATTTCCAGACTCATCTCGTCCAAGTTGTTATCCCGACTTTTCCCCCTATAAATAATATCGCTTCCCTTCGCGCGAAACATGTGCCTCATTTTAAATAAACATTTAGCATTTTCTCTGTGCATTTTTCGGTTACATTTCTTCTTGATTTCGTTGGCCCTTGTTTTGCTTTGCATACATTTTCCCAGCGAATTAAAAAAGCGCACAGTTTTGTTTTGCAGATAAGCTACTCAAAGATTTACGACTCTCTCTCGCTCGCTGTACGAAATTTCGGAAGCTAAAATGGGGAAATGGCACAGGCCGGGGGCAAGTGTAGCGGAGGAAACGTGGGAAACTGGGCATAAACAGGGCCAAAAGCATTTCCAACGATTTGGCGTGACAAATCCGGCACGATTTGGAGCTATCCGTGGCAGACGCAACTTTGTCGCAGATTTATATGCCATGTCAGTGGAAACGGTTTATCACTTTGGCCTAGGCCTCCTGTTCGTACCTTTTTGATGATGCCCTCCACGGTTCCTGCCAAGATCCTCCCCTTCTGAAGAACTTAAGGCCAAAAGGTTGAAATTTCGTCAAGACAAATTCCCCTTAGATTTAGTGCAATTTCATTT
The DNA here is from genome assembly GCA_008042535.1 of Drosophila tani. NCBI lineage: Eukaryota > Metazoa > Arthropoda > Insecta > Diptera > Drosophilidae > Drosophila > Drosophila tani. Next base: position 96,510 of record VNJO01004994.1, read on the forward strand.
ACTTTTGTCTTGGCATTTAGTGAGATTTGTTAGCCAGTTGCTTAAGACGCTTGTCAGATGGGTTGGGTCTGAGTTTGGGTTTGGGTTTGGGTTTGGGTTGTCCCTTCACTTCACACAGGATTTGATTGCCGAAACTGTGGAAACGGTGAAGAGAAACCTTTGTGTGCGTGTTGGCCCCAACAACCTGAAGAAATGTTTGCGTTTTGATACCGCTTACCCAGTTTTATTTTTTTGTTTAAATTACCTTTGTACAAGTGTTGGGAGAGCGATGTTGTCCCTGACAACTCACTGGCAGATCATGGGTATTTTTGCCCTCATCTCCGGGCGGCTTTATTTTTCGTGTATCATTAGTGCGCTTAGTTTGAAGTTTCCCTTTGAGGGATTTTCAAGTGCGGACAACTCCGTAAAAATCCTCGAACGCAAAACTGCCCTCTCATTCAATTTCGGAGCATTGACTGTTTTAAACTTTTTGGCTAGAAGTTTAGGCAAATTTACGAACTCCTAATGATGCGAAATTTTAATTAAAGCCCCAATACACGCGTGCATATGTACACGGCAAGAAAAAGTGTATTTTGTAAGCTAATTATTATACTTTTAACATTTTTGACTTACAAAAATTAAAAAATAAATTCAAAAATAATAGGTTTCGGTTTTTACCGTGTAAGATCTATTTGAACTCCTTTCTGTTTATATCTTCCACTCTAATTCTAGATTATCCTCGATTGTAGTCCTGTTTTTCTGGCTGTGCATGGCGCGTTCATTATATTATCTGCTCTGGCTGCTGTGCAGACCTTTTTGATGTCAATCACTCAGGCGCTTAAGGAGCTGTCATGCCCGACTTCTTCCAATAGGACACCACCATCACCACCGCCGTCGGTGGTTCGCCCGGCGGTTGGGCGCTGTTAGGTGCCTGCGATGTGGCGTCTCTGGCGGCGCCAAAAGAATTTAAATTAGCCAAGAAGGCAGCTGGCAGGCGGTGCAATAGACGTGGCTGAAAAGTTACCCACTTGCGCGCCGGCCTGACTTTGCTAATGAATCATGAATTTCTCAACACCATTTCTGCCTTATTTTTCTCTTGCATGGCTTGGCTTTGTTTTGCCTTTGGTGTAATAAGCGTGAAACTTTTTGGCAGCCCCGAAAAAAAATTAGCTTTGCTTCTCTTCTGCTCTGCATTTCAACCAATTAGTTGGTTTGTTTGGCCTGTTTTTTTGTCTTGCCCAAAAATCGGAAAACAAAAAAAGAACAAAAATATGCCGTGCTGATTGACAGTCTCAGTCTCAGTCCGTTGCCAAGTGACGAGGGAGCGATTGGCAAAAGACCCACCCACGGACTTGGCCGGAATCTGTCAGGGCGTGACTAATACCTGATCTTCTGGGGCCTTGACACTGGAAATAAAATCTGGATAATAATGAATAATAAACTACCATATTGAACCACTGACTTAAGCCACGTAACTCATGAAGAAGACACTGTAATAGATATTAAAATATTTTAAATGTTATAAAAAGATTTAAGACACATTTATAAAATGTATAAATAAAGCAAGTCTCTTTCCTTTTTTCTTGATTTCAATCTCTAAATTAATATTCTTCTAGATTTTTGTGATTTTTTGTTTGTGTACTTTTAAGAATCTTTCTGCTCCTGGTCCTGCTTGTTTGCCTCTTTAAATTGGGCAAAGTTTTTTGCGACAGCAATTGAAGGACTTGTCCAAGGACACGCCCCCATCACACTCACACACGCCCTCTCAATTGTCATCCAAAGAAGTTTTCCTGTCGCATTTGACGTGCGTGTGATGTGTGTGTGTGCGGATGTGTAAGTGTTTGCCGAATGACAACTTCTTACAACTTGGAGCAGGTAGTCTCCAGGTGGAGAAGGAGCAGCTTCCGCCAAATTGAATGGTAGTTTTTCACGCCAACAGAGTGCTGGCTTTTATCTTTATGTTGCTTGTTGCCTAACAACTCAATAACTCATCAAACTTTATCGATAGTAGTTTGGATATTTGTCCCACTGATGCGGGATTTTGGTAAAGCAACAGTCGGGGAAAAATCGCAAAAATATTTTTAAAAATTGTAAAGGAAACCCCTAATTGGATCCCGATGCTTCTCATATATTTTTTTTTGGTTCTAGGAGGTGCCCCTTTTTAATGACTTCAACAGAATTTAAATGAATTCTCCGAAAGCTGTCACTGTCAGAGCGTTTCCTTTGTTAGACAACTTAGCTGCTTCTAATATTTGTTTCTATAGTTACAGCCTTCTATTCTCTCCGAGTCTATTGTTGGCCTTCTGCTGGAATTTTAGAAATGAAATCCGTTGGACTGGGCACAGTATAAATATAACTTTTCTGTATCTTATTTTAATTAAAACGTCACTCTGTATGACTTAAAATCTACTACATTTATAGAAATGCAGAACAAAATAAAATTGATTTTTTATCTCTAAGGTTCTTCAATCAATTTCTAAATACTTTTGATTAAGACTCCCCTTTGATTGAACTTATTGAGTACATTTTAATGCTAGGAATTGTTCATGGCTTTAAGCCACCTTCAATTATGGCCAAATCACAGGGAAAGTTGGTAAAAGTAAAAACCGCCCCAGACAATGGCCAAGTGATTTGCTTAACTGGGCGGATCCATCACACTTCAGCGCACCGCCGGCAAGTGGATTAAGCCTGTTAATGATGGGAATTCACGGTGCCTGCCCTCCAGAGCCAAGGAACAGATGAGGAACTCATTCTGTGTGTAGGGCGAGGCGAGGCGAGGCGAGAGAGGTGACAGTTTTTGTCAAAATCGACATTACGTATGCGGAAATCGTTCGCGAGCATGTGGGCTGACAAGCGATACGAATATATTGGCGTTTGCTTTTGTCGAGACACCACACGTTTGTGCCGTGTGCTGCTGGTACAACAGGGCGTATGATTTTTATAAATGCCGTGTCGTTGTCGCAACAGGAAAGCCATCTCACAAAAGGCAGCCGAAATTTGCTCTTTTCTTTCGTGGTCCCATGGGTGTGTTTGATATATATCCTGGCGGGTAAGTACAGTAAAGGTCAAGTTACTAGCTTTTAAAATAATTAAAATAGAGTATATATTGCAATGGGTTTTATTGAAATATCTGTTAAAGAATATGCCTACTTACTTACTGGCTTCAATATATTTAATTAAAGAGCATAAGGTTATTTCTAAATAATAATACCAAAAGACTTGTGAAAGGTTTATGATAAATTAAGCGAATATTGTCATAAGAAGAGATACTTTTTATACAAAGTATTAAACGACATTCCAAAGGTAAACTACACTCATATGTCCAATCCTATTATTTCGGCAACGACTGCTTCTATATACGTATAGTGGTGACTTGCTTGCCCTTTCCCAAAATCAATCCGGGCCATGTATGAATGATTTTTGCACGGCTTCTATTTTTTTTCCGCCATCAAGCTTCACCCTCTGCCCAAAGGAATTTCGGCAGCAGCTCCCCAATCAATTGACTTTTGTGTGTGGGGGTGGGCTGAGCATTTTGGCGTTTTGTCATGCTGCTTATTATAAAAAATACCAGGAAAACTGATTTGTCAAGGCCATAAAAATATTTGCTCTCATACAACATTAAATGAACATTTTTGCCTTATTGCACGTGTGTGTATATAGTTCCCATTGGATGATCAGGCAAATGTTTATGAATAGCCACTAAGCGTGTTGTTTTTTTTTTTTTTTGGTTTTTGGGGGAAATAATATAATAGGCAGTTGGGGTTTAGGTAAAGTTTGGTGACTTGTCAGATTTTCCGATGTCTGCAATGGAATGCCGTCGATTAAGTTGATTATCATGATGAAGGGGCAAAGTTGGCTCGAGTGTCAGAAATGGACGATGGATTTGAGGACTGAAGGACTGGAGTACTGGAGGGTATTGAAAACAAAAGCCAACGAGAATGGCGAATGAAACCCTGAACTGATTGTTCATATTTGCCAACTATTTGCGATTTGCATTTTCAATCAAAGTCTCAGAGTGATGAGAGAAAACAGTATCGATGGCAGGCCAACGATGATGGTGATGATGATTTTGATGCCGAGTATATGTTGGGCATATGACAAGGACTTTGAATAACACTTGGTACACTGAAAATTTAAGTCTAAAATAACCTTAAGATATTTTAAATATGTAGTAATAGAAAATTTTATCAGGGGAGCTTAAGAAGAGTTTTGAAATATCTTTAAAATGTGTCTAAGAATTGCTACATATTTTTTCGTAATAAAAAACAAATTTCCACTGAACTTGGTGCCTCAAACATTGCATTCTTTTAGACATCCCAAAAATTGATTCCAACAACACCTTAGAGTTATTAAAAACCACCTTTTTAGGAATTTCCCATCAAAACCAATTTCTTATTTTTCTACTTCTAGAAATTTTGATATTTTCTCTGAAAGTCTCGGAACTTTGTTTCTTTTCTACTTTTGGTTAATAGATTTTCAAAGTTATCAGAGCGCAAAAAGCGTATAGATTTCGCTGGAATATTTTTGCAAAGTGCAGCCACAAAAAGTAAAAGACAGTGTGTGAAAGAAGAGCTTCAAGTTATGCTTGTTTGCTTAGAGAGAGCTAAAGAAAACTCTTCAAGCACGAATGCCCCACAGTCACACGTTCCGGGTGCAGGAATAGCAGCAGGGTGAATTTTCACTCGGCACCTGTCTTCAGGTGGGATGTGCTCTCTGTTCTGTTGTCATATTTTCATCACACTTCAGGTGTGAAATAAACACACGCACACACACGTACCGGCAGCCGAGCGAGCACCTTGAAGCTGAAGAAACTTTGTGCAGCCCCCAAGAATATTTGCTCACAATCGTGTGTTTTTCGTGTATTTCCCAGTTGTTTTTTTGTTATATTTTCTCTTGGGGTTCCATTCTGTAGCAACAGCTTAATTTCTCAGTGGCCCCGGACAAACTTAAACACTAGTTGTTTGCTTAATTTCTGCTCTCCATTGGAAATTAGTTGGAGCCCAGCCCTGACCCCAACGCACTTGCACTTGCTGCTGTTGTTGTGTGCTTTGCATGTCTAATGTTTGAGTCCGGAGACATTGGCGAACTTTGTCCGGGGCCAACTTAAAGGGCTGAGCCAAATTTAATGGAAAAACAATATGGTCTTTATTATTAAGCAATCGCTTAGCAGCCTAGTGCGGAATATATATATATTTAATTAAAAAGTTCTGGGGCCCGAAAACCAAAGGAAAGCCAAATATTTGCATGGAGTTCTGGGTAATTCTGCCAAACATTGCGTAAACACAATCAGCCACTTACACACACATACGAACTCTCATCCAGACATAACATAATATCCGATTTCAATTGGAAGGAAAACCTATTAGAAATTATTTCCCTTCACTAAATATTTGCTCGATTGTGTGCGCATCTTTGTTCTTGTTGTTAATGCCATTGTATTCAATGAAATGCCCCAAGCCGCCTACCCGAAAAACATTTCCCATAATAATTGTCAGTCTACGGCCCTCACCAGTGCCAGTGCCAGCGCCCCCGCAATCACAATCACAATCGCAATCCCTTTATTTGGTTAGATTTTAAGCCTTGAATTTTCGTGTTGGGTCAGCGTTTGGGCCACTGTGTGTTGGTGTATTGGTCTGTGCTAGAGTGTGTATGTTTGGCATACATGGCGTATGCGTATTGTTGATTTAGTTGATTGGCTTAAAGGCGTGACCTAACCAATGCTGGCAACAATAATTGTCCGGATTCCTGCTATTTGCTCGCCCTCGTTCAATTAGCCAGCTCTCTTACCTTTTCGGCCACTCGGAAGCCTTGGTCTTCAGTTCAGTTTCCTTCGACACCTGAAATATCGAGAGAGAGAGAGAGGAAGTTCGATGATGATGAGTTCACAACGTAAAATTACATGTTCCGTTTAATCAAGTGGTTAAAACTCGACATTGTTTGCTCGGCCAGCATTCTCCCAGCTGGAATTGCAATTAATAACGAAATGCAGGCAAGGTATTTTATAGCCTTACATTTCCCTTGGTATGCCATGCTTCAATTAATATAATTCTAGTTCGGTTTTGGTTTTCCACGGACAATATCGAATTTCTGCCTTACTCCACTTGTGTGCTGCTGTGTTCCTTGGCACCTTTTTTGACAGCTAACTGCAGTTTGATATTCCTTTCATTCATTTTTTTTTTAGACCGTTTGCTTGGTTTTCAGCGGATTTTTTTGTGTTTTAGGACGCAGCAGCATCGTTGTTTATGAAGTGTCCTGGCTGCCTGTTTGTTTGCCTTTCATGTTAATGGACTTTACGCTCACATGGACACTGGCAGGCGGCAGAAACTGCAGGAGCATCAGCGAGTTTTTCCGAAATTCGGTGGCCGTTTTTATTTTTTAGCTAACTTTTGGTGGATGGCATAGAGATATGGATAGGCGTATGTATATACACGGAAAAAAAATTATATTGAAGTGGGGTTCACTTGAAATGATTTAATAATACAAATATTCAATGCTATTAGCTTTTTTCTAATTATTTATTTTAAAAGGTTGTATGCAAAAATATATATACTAAGATATGGGAATCAGATATCAACTTTTCCTGTGCACATCTATGGTTAGCGCCATATATGCATGGAGTCTGCCTTGTTCGCCCAGCTGTTGCCGTTTGAATTTTCCGGAAAACTAACAGCGCTTGGGTTTTATCGATGGTTTATCGTTTAAAGTTTTCCATCAGCATGAATTCCGTTCGTTACCCAGGCTAGAGCCATTTTTCATTAGTCTCTGACGTGACAATGTTGCGTATACTTAATATTTATCTAAGTTTCTTACGACAATCGTAAATAACCACACACAGGCAGTCTCATACACACGCACTTATACGCGTGCAACATGCTGTTCGACAATTATTTGTGTTGCTGCAACACGCCAAATAAATATATACGTGTATATATTTTTTCTTTGTTCTTCGGGTGTGAGTCGAGGAACTGAGACAAAAGTCAACATAAAAATGAAATACAAGGCAATAATATTTGCTCAACATGTGTGTGCGTTCTAGGGGTTGTTTGTTCACCATCCCAGCCCCCATCAACCCCTATTTATCTGGCTCGTGAGCGCATAAGTAGGCAACGATTTCCGTTGGCGGTGGAAATTAATAAACTTTTTGCACCTTTCGCCACGCAAAACGGTTTTTCTTTTGTGCTCCAGTTCTTTTTTGCAATAAAATGTACTCTCGAAACTGCATCTCATTATGCATTATTTAACTTTATCTTTGGCGCCCTTATTGTTTGTGTTTTAACTCTCACTCTGACCGGCAGTTGTTTCCCTTTCGGTTTTAAATGTGCAGATAAAAACTTTCCCTCAAAACTGGCTTAATAAATGTTTCACATGCGTGTGTGAGAAATGCAAACATCGGTCCCTACTATATACATTTTCGAACTCCGTCCATCTGGCGATATAATGAAATTTCTTTAACTCCCCGCCGGCATACATTTGGCCATATGCAAAGCATTGCACTTAAAACAAAGGAAATGCATTTTTTAACAGCATTTTTATTTTTAAAATAATATTATAAATAAAAGAGGGACTATTAAAATAAATAAATTTACAATGGCTAACGGGGAAAGAAACCACATTTTATCAGGAAATTTTTGTTTTGTTTTGCTTCTATTTTCTCAAAGACCACCAAAATAGTCCCTTCTAATATTTTTATTATATTTCATGATCATGTAGTATTTCTGCCCGTGTTTTTACGACCCGGTTTCGGGCACAATTTTTAATTAAAACGCACCAAATCGAGCTTATTAAAAAGTTGCAATGACCGGCAAAAGGTGATGAGCGACGCATAGCGACCACCCAGCGGTGGATAACCGACATCCGACATAGTTACTGGGGCGGAAGTGGAGAATTAAATTGCTGGACGACGATGTGATGGCGATAGTTTGCCAACTCTGCCCGTTGATGCGTTGTCATAATGTCAAATGGATCGAGGTCCAAAACGAGGACCATGCAAACGCACAGAGTAGGATATAATAACGGTTATCCGGCAAACAGAGTGACAACTGTGTGCCATGCATGTCCTTGCCCCAGCCCCCGCGGCCGAATGCCCATTCACTCGCACATATTGCCATTTTCAGCGACCTATGCAATTCGCCGGCCTTGTTGACATTGTGCGGCAACTGTCATCGGCTATCGGCAGCATAGCGCAAACGAGATGCAAAATATTAACAAATACCCTCCCATATTTGGGCCTACAACACAGCATCATATCCCCCGCCGGAAGCACAGCGAACAATCTGTTTGCGCAGCGGACATTTTTTTGCTAGCATTGAGCTTGAGTCCACAGGGGCGAAATGGCAATATACTCGCACTATGTTACATGCAGCCATCTCAGTTCGTTTGAGTTGCTCATTTCATAGAGGACCCTTTAAATTATCATTTTGGAAGTTGCATCGGTTTACAAACTTTTTAAATTGAATGGTATTATTCTTTTATTATGTGTAGCTGGTCACACCATGTGAAAGAGCAGTGTGGCCACGCCCATTTAAAAAGATCAGTGTGGCCATGCTTTGTGGTTTTGTATTCAATAGTTAAAAAACACTTTATTTATTTATCAATACTATTTGTTTAAATAGCATAATAATATATTTTTATATGCGAATCTCAGATATATTTTATTAAAACTAAAATAATTTAAAAATAAAATAGCAAAAATTCCCTTAACTTTTCGTGTGCAACACTAATTGAAAATATTTAAAGAAACAAAATAAATATATTGAAAAGTGGATGTCTTTCATGCCAATGCTATTATGAATTCACTTAAAACTAAAACCTGCTCTATGCTCTACGCTTTAACTTAATTAAAAAAACCAAGCAATTAAATCTGGTTTTATGTGGCTTTTTTGCTTACCCATGCAGACTGCTTTTCTATAAATAATAACTTGGCGCCCTCGGAGTCCCGCCCATTTGCTGTTTGAGTTCGGATGTTGGGTTTTATAGAGTGCAATTGTGTAAAGTAAATTGCATTTGTTTATATTTGTCAGCCATGTATATCGGCACGGGATATTTGTTATTTTTTTGTATAAAGATTTCATTTGTTATCGGGCATCAATAAAATGTTGTGCAATCCATTCTATTTGTTTTCCTTTTATAATTTTACCAAATGCAGCTGAAGTTTAAATATTTTATTTTAGCTTAGTTTTGCGGTTGCCTAATGGTACAAGTCCGTTGAGTAAATTAGTTTTCGTAATCTGCCAGCACAAATCAGACTATGATGATGAGCCAATTGCAACATGCGAGTTCATAGAACAATATAAATTTTTCTTTCGATTGAAAGCAATAAAATATTTTATTGCTCTAGCAACATATTTATCTCTGACTTGTTTCGGATGTCGTTGCAATTAACTGACAATTTGATTGCATTTGTCTTACATTTCGACGCATAAAGATATATGTTTCATTTTCGATTGTGACAAATAACAATTTATTTTGCGATTCCAACTAGAGTTAAATCTAGTTTAAATGTTGTTTTAGATCTCCAGTGAAATGCAACGGCCAAAACAGCAACCGAAAAATCGTTTAAAGAATACATATTTCTGTGTGCGGGGGACAGCGCAGCGGAAGCGTCAAAATGAACGGAAATTGGCTTAAAAATGACAACAGAAATGCAACAATAGCCAAAAAAACAATGCCAGTCAAGTGGTGCACCCAAATATTTTACACGATTTCTGTTATTTTTGAAGCCCTTGGATTTACCAGTATGTCATTCATTTATTATATAGCAGGGGTGAAAATAATAGTAGTAGGCTTTCAATATTTATTTAAAAATTAAAAAAAAATCCCATTAAATATATTTTTATCTATCCAATATTTCTTTCGCATTTATACTTTGAAAGAAGTTTATTTATTAATTTATGTAATGAATAATATTTATTTTTTTTCAAAGAATTAATTAAAATAAAGATAAATTAAACAGATTTTTAGTGACTACACTTAAAAGAATAAATCAAATCAAAAACTCAACTCTTTATATAAAAGAAACCCAGAAACCCGTTGTTATTTATTTGTTATTTTTTTAGGTTTACAAAAGCATGCTAGTATTTCCAATTTGGCTGTATTTATATATAGATGCAATATCTATTCATGGAGAGTTTGGTTTTTCGATTTTCATTTGGTTTTCATGGCGTTTTGAGCATCGTTTTTGCATTTATAATTTTAAGTTTCATTGTTTCTCTTGCATACACACACAGACACACACTCACAACTTCATATTAAATATGGCAGCGTTTTTACGTCTCGTTGATTATTTTCGCGGTTGGTTTTGTTTCCTTTTTTTTGTTTTGCTTTTTGTTTTGTTGTGGCCATTTTCCGCTTTGGCTTTTTAGTTGCGCTTTTGACTGGCCCCGTGTGGTCAGTTTTTGTTGCTGTTTTGGGCCCGGCTGGGCATTAACTTTTGCACGTTACAAGCTTAACATTGATTTTGCGGATACGCGACGCAGAGGTTCCCCCCTTTTTCCAGGACCTCCCATCCTCGATTCCCATTTCCACAGTGTCCCCGATTTTCCTGCTCTCCCCCCACCGATCTGTGTTGTGTGTGGACGCCGTGAGCCATGTGTCCTGGCTCTTCCGGAGGGCATCATTTGCACAAGAATTGCAAAAATGTTGGTCGTCCGGTTGAAAAAGCCATGCAAACAACAAAAAAGTTAGCCGCCATTGTTGGCGTTTCCACTTTTCGGCTTTAAAACGTCAAAAAAGTACATTTAAACAGTGAGTATTTTGTATTTGTGAAAGGATATAGTCAAAAAGCAGAGGTGTCATTGAAAACACTTCCAATTGATGTCAAGTTTGGGCACTTTTAAAAGGTATTTTTAATTTTAAATGTATTTTACTTCATGCTTCGTTTACTTCAATATATGAAAACTGAAAATAATCGTGTAAAGCAAATATTTTATTTTAATCTAAGGAAAAATATTATCTAGCTTATTTTATATGGCTCTCCTTTTTGTGAAACATTCTTTGAAAAACTTACTAATAATAAAAAATCCTTTTAATTTTTAGAGTATCACGATTTCGATTTGAATATTTCTCATTTCCAGTACCGCTTTTGTCATTGTTCGATTAGTTGGCACTAATCTCACTTCGACTGGTTGCGTATACGTGATATTTGGACTGGCTTATTGATTTCAATATTGTGCTTAGCAAGTTGCAAGGAACAATACAATGCAATAGAAATTGAATTAACAAAGTGACCAATATACAAGAGACCATGTAGAGGAATAAAAATAATTCTTGACTTTGCCTGTCTTATTTAATGTTGGCATTTGCCGGGAATATGCTTTCCGGAAACTGGCGGCGAAGTTGGAATTCGAACGTCTCCAGTTCTGTTTTTTTTTCAAAAGCAAATACAATCCCGGCAGTTTCAATTGCCAGAAAAGCTGCTGCTGCAGCTGCTCCAGAACAGAGACACACACACAGACATGAGGACATGTGGATGCGCTCGGTTCCGTTTCCGGTTCTAAATATAGTTATTTCTGCACCGCTGGCAGCCATGGCAACGCTCTTTCATGCACTTGAGCAGCATCAGCCACCTGACTGGCTGTCCGTCCTTCCGTCCGTTCGTCCAGCGTTCCGACACCCATTCCACCCGGAGCCATTTCCCAGTCCCGACAGCAACTGTTTGCTTACTCACGGAACTCGTTGGCACCGAAAGAAAAGTATATGTCAAAGTAATTAAATATCCTGAAATATCCAGCTCTGTATTTATTTATATTTTTAAAGATGAAAAACAATGATAAGGCGAAAAAAATATACATTTATCGAAGAATTATTGATGAAGCTCGACTTTAAATTTATCTCTGAATGATAGCTTTCGCATATTGTTTTTCAGAGTGTACAGTTCTATGTATTCAACTCGTCCCCTCCCTTTATCTCTTTCTCAGTGCTCTGTGTGTATTTTTGTATGCAAATAAGCAAAATATTTTAACAGCAATGTTTTTTGCGACGTTGTCTGGGCCGCTGTTTGCCAATGACTTGTTGATTTTACAACTTTACCAATTGAATGCACTCGGAAGGAGACGGAAAACTCGTGTTTGTGCCCGAGAGAAAAGTGATTTTCATTTGCTGTCACTGTCACGCATTCTTTTTTGCAATTATTGATGAAAACGCATGAGTTTCCAATGCAAACGATTCGGAATATATTTTCCCAGCAAATAGATAATCCATGTGCAACTCCAGTTGCGAAAAGTAATAAAGACATATTGCACTTTTCACTGACATGCGTCTCAATATTGGATTTCCTTTTTTTTGGTATTTTTTTCGCAACTACAAAGTGCAGCACACGTTCGTGGAATATTACCAGCTTCTAAATAGAAATTGAAACGTAAATAAATATTGAGAGCTCGGCGTCAGCGTGCCCTCATTGCGCTTCATTGTTGTGCCGAAGCTTTAACCGCCAATGGGCGGGGCTCTTGGCTTTCTTCGAATTCTGTTTACACAAAGCGCAGCACGTTTGGAAATTGCCAAAGATCGAACGGGGGAAAAATAAATAAATATTATGAGTCGAGTCGAGTCGAGTGGAGTGGAGTCCGGGGGAATGACGCGCGATATGTCAATGGCACTCGGCGACGACGACGACTCTCGTCTAAGGAAAACTCTCCCTGACTCTCTTGTTGTTGTCAACAACTTTTGGCACTTGACACTTAATGTGCATCATTGCGCAGCTGACAATTTCAAGCCATTTCCGTGGTGCCAGCCAAGTAACTTCTACATCTTCTATTTCTCCTTCTGTCGGCGTAAAGTTACTGCACAGCAAAAAAGGGGATTTGATTGAACTTCATAAAACTTCATGGGCTTAAAAAAAATTGGATACCGTAATAATTGTAATAATATATTTTAAGCAGAGCTCGCAACAGGGAGTCTTGGTTCAGCTCTGCGCAATTACTGTAAGTGCGAGAGGAATTTTTGCATTTTTGAGACCGCTTGGTTTTAGGAAAGACCTGCAATGTACAAACAAAGCAGCGTCCGTTCAATAGCAATCGAGAGAGCTCGTTTAAGAGAGCTTCACAGTTTTTCTCTCCGATTACACAGATTACTGGAAATATTTGTATGCACATGCAATTTTCCATAATACCATTTTAAATACATAATTTCTTTAAGTGCACCTCTGAAGTTTTGCATGGCCATATAAAAATCGAATAACAAATTGCTCACAAAAAGCAACTGCAACTAGTTCTTTCCAAACATGGAGAGAAGAGGGCGGGGCATTCTGCTGACATTTTTATGAGCAGCTGCAAAAGATTTCTGGCGTTCCTTGGTTAGATTTTTCCCAGCACTTCCTCTATTCCGACTTGTTTTCCACTAGCGGAATTTGTTGTGCGTGAAAAGTTCTCAAGATGAAGATAGTACAATTCGCCGACAACTTTTCCATGTGACTGATGTGATGTGACTCTTTCGGTGGTGCGCCGGGAAACTTTCGAGATGTCAGCAGCAGCATCAGCAGACTCGCCACCTTGAGAGGCATTTCGGTGGCTGCTGCCTGAGATGTGAATTTGTTAATTCAATTGAATGGCCTTGCAAAGCCGTAAAGTTCCCTTACCTCTTGGCCAGCTGTAGCTAATTTACAACCTGGCCAAAAACTTTTCCTCCGCCACCGCCAGCGCCACCGCCATATTGTTCGTTCGAGTGGGCCCGAACTTTCAATTAAGCTTAAAAGGACGACACACACAAGTTTCTACTGCTGTCGCATATTTCAATAAGTTCTCAAACTCAGAAGCACGGCGCTAAAACAACATAATTCATACTTAACTCACCGAAACAGTTTCCCCGAAAAGCGCCGCCCCAAAAAAGCAGAGGAAAATGGCTAGCGGCCAGTTGCAAAAGGGCTAGCTGCAATGAAAAATGGCAGAGGGAAATAAGATTGCATTAGTGGGTGTCATACACAGTGGGAAACCGAATGGTAAAGCACGTATTTTTAAAATAATGTAATTGTATGTAATTCTAAAATGTTAGAGAGATTTTTAAATTTTAAAATATGTTTATGTATATTATTTATAACGGAATACATTTTCTTTTAAAACTTGAAAGAAACTTCAGTAATTACAATATTAATAAATTATTTAGACCTTCTTAAAGTATTTTTAAATATTATTTCATAGCTTAAATTAATAATTAATATTAAGAATTCATCTCTAGAGATTTTATTGCAACGTTCAGTGTCACTTTGGTGCGGTAAGTTCTCAAAGATGTTGCGCTGGGCCGCCTCATAAAACGAAATTAAATTTATGTACACTTGCAAAGTTGCGAGGGCGAGTGGGTGAGAGTGCATAAAACTTTCAAAGGCAGCCGGGAAGTGGATCTAAACACGCGGCCCCATCCTGCTCGTAATTCAAAATTCGAGTGGCAGTTGCAGTTGCAGTTTCAGCCAGCAGCCGGCAGCCAGCAGGCAGCGGGCAACGGGCAGCGGGGAACGGGCAGTAAGGCAACCGCCAAAGGCGCAGGATACGCGGCAGCGCCGCATCCTGTTTTTTGTTGTGGGCGGAATCTGCTGCTCACGCTTGTTTTCACTTGGCCGGCATAGGCCGGGTTCCGCCTCCTACCTAGAATGCCTGCCGGCACCGAAAACTTGGGCATGTTGCCCGCGGGTATTTGCGGTGGCAGGCTACATTGCTGGCCACCTTTGCTTGTCACTTGCCGTTGGCCAGAAACTGGCAACAGCAGCCCGGGCAACAGCACCAGCAGCTGCCAGAACCAAAATTTAAGGCTATTGAAAGGATTTCAGGTATTTTATGGGAATAAATTCAATAGTTTATTATTTTAATTGACAGAATTTTAAAATTAGTTTAAAGAAATTTACCTTTTAACCCATGAACTATTTCAATTGGCTTTCTTGCTGCTGCTGAAAAGAGGCCAACACCTTACAGAAACAAAAGTCAACTTTAAGGCTCTCAAATGATAAAAATATATGTAAGCGATTTCAAATTGTTGGCCAATAAATTGTTTGACAATTGTCTCTCCTATATATTTATATTTTTAAAGCAATACAATTTCTTAGCTGGGAGCCATTATTTAATTTATATATATTTTGAATTACAACGAGATATTTATCAGACAACTAAATGCAGGTGAAATAAGAACATGGAATAATAAAGTGTCTAGTAACGACTGCTGAATGCTTCTTAAATGGTTTTTAGGAAATTAAAAGTAAAGTCTGCTTAGATTTCCCCCTCATATCTAGGTGAATTGCCGATAAGCCTATTTATTTTTCTCTTAAAACTACTTTCCTCACAAAAATATTTGCCTCTCGTCGGATTTTCGGTTTGAATGCAATGAATGCAGATTCACTGAAGATGCCATAACTGCGGGCTATGAAATGAAATACGGCTGGACATTCGGTAGGAGTACGAACACGTGCATTGTCCATTTGGGTATTGTATATTGCATATTCGGAATATAAAAACTGAAAAAAAATGCAGGCAAAGGAGACTGTAGCCTGGACCAAGCCGTGTGTGTAATTGCTAAAGGAACGGAGCCCTGTCTGTATGGGAATTATTGATAAATTCCAATGTATGCCGGTTGACAAACATGTTGTTGTTATTGGGTTACACAGCCCAGCAAAAAAGTGTATTACTTTTTACCAATTTAGAAAAAGTGCTATAATATTGGGTATTGAAATTTATTTTTATTAGTTATTAGGGAGGACCAAATATTCGTGTTGAGGCTGATAACTCCGTTCAAAAAGAAGCAAACTCATGCTGACCAGTGTTAGCTCCCTTATTCAACTCCCTGCCACACACACACCGAGACATTTCAATTGTAATTACGTTTATTGCATTGCTTTGGCTTTTGGCTATGACTTTTTTCCTCTTGTTTCCCCCATTTGCCGTCTGTTGTTTGCATCATTGACTGACTTTCGTCTGTGCGGAATACGCAAAAAACCCAAATAAAAAAACATTAGTTTCGACAGGCATTCTCTCAGATATGGATACGGAAACGGATACGGCTATAGATACTCCCACTCACCCACTCACAACTCCTGGAAATACGCACACGAACTGGCCGAGCATATTTTTGACATTTTGTGCATGCCTGTGCGGAAAAGTATGCAACGTTCCATAATCGAAGGTCGAGATTCCCAGGCCGTGCGTGTGTGTGTGTGCCTAAGGAGCGGGGAGCGTAATCGAAGGAAAATTCTGCTAGGTGACTGGGGAAATCCACTGCAATGGCTTCCCATCACAGACGAAACCTCTCTCCAGTCGAATGAAGCGAGTTAAGGGCTTTGAATACCAAGCAAGGAAGGGAGCGAGGTCTAAGTGAGCTGTAAGGGAATTTTATTTGGCGCTTGAACCCCACTGACCTGACCCGCACGCATAGGCAATGGAAATAAAATGGCAGCAAGCCACTTTTAAGCGACACTCCCTGCACTGAAAGAATTTGAAGCTTAAAATTACAAAAATAATGCTATAGATTTCATCATTAAAGTTATGAAGGAAAATATTAAAAATTTAAAAACCATTAGCCTAAAAGGCACCTAAAGCTTCTCCTCTGATTTAAATTAAATCTCTGATTTATTAAATATTTTCTGCCAGTGTCCCGCTTTGAACCTGTGGCCAGGGTATGTGAGAAGCAGTTGGCTTTTCCCTGCCGTAGGTCCTGGGAGCGAGCACCTCGTTGGCATGCAGGCCGCAAAAGTATGCGAGGGAGTGAGCCAGCGAGTCTGTCTGTCTGTCTGCAATGTGGCATGCAGCAGCAGCAACAGTTTCCAGGACTTTGGCGGGGGTCAAGAGCTGAACAAGTTTGTGGAGCAGCTGTGATTCAGAATCCTCGGTCGTTGGGATCGCCAGCAATTCTTCTTGGCACGCTCTTGGGGGCGAGAGATTGAGTAAGAGACAGTCGTCGTTCGTCGTGAATGATGCAGACACACAGACGACGCATCTAGATACAAATATTTACGGATTTCGGTGTTCGGAATTCGGTTTTGTTCTGTGTTTTCTTTTTTACGGGCCGACATAAATATGCCATGAGACATTTTATAGCCCAGACCCCCAGGTGGGCTCGCTGAGCAAATCAAAGTGCCTTTAAAAATTTCATCTTTTGGCTAGGGCATCAAATTTTAACCAGCCCATATAATATATATATTTTGACAACTTGTTCCATTCCATTTGTGAAATTGCATTTAAAAATCGTTTACTTTTGCATGAGTGCCCCCCATTGGGTGCCACACCCATTTCGGGGGGTGTTTATGCTGCAGTTTGTTGCAAACGCACGTAGAAATTGCACCGGCAACATGGCAAGCCTTTCGACCAACAACATTGTTTTTCTTCATTTTCCTTAACTTATGAAAAATATATTCGCACACCAATATATCCGTGTATGCTGGCAGGAACACTGGGGAAAACTAGGAGGGAGTCATGAGTGTGGAAAGATTTTTTAAGGATGTTCATGAGGTTTTGAAATTCGGTTTCTAATTGAAGTAAGCATATAATTTGCTTAGAAATTATTAGTAATTCTTTTTATCATAAACAAAGGTTAAAAGGTTTGCTTTTTTTTAATTTTCTCTTAAGTTTACTATTCCTTTTATTTTATTCAATTTTAAATTTGTCTCAGACCCTCTCATTCGTACATTTTCTATTTTTTTAAGAGAAAAATACATATTTGTTTTCAATGCTCTCTGTATTTTCCCATCATCATCATCTTGCCAGGTGTCGTGTCTTGCGTATTTTGCGGGTTTTTGGCCACAATGCAGTGGCAAGCTCTGTGGATGCAAAACCCTTTGCCCGAACTCTTGTCTCAGGCAAACGCTCCTGAAACAAAAGCGAAAAAATAATAAAACCAAGGAGAGGAGAAAAACCTCCATGAGCTGGAATCTGTTTGTTTGTGTTTGTCAGCAAATTGTGTGTGAAGATGTCAACAAGCTAGTTAACTGCATTTGATCTGCACTTTGCCTGCAACACAAACACAAGCTCACGACCACGAACCCATTTCTCAGAGTCAGTGTGTGTGTGAATCTATTATTGTTCAAGCACATACCACTCCGCAGTTATGTTAGTTTTCCCGGTTTTCCCCGCTTTTTTCCTAGCATTTTTTTCCCTTAATACTTGACTTCATGACGATAGTTTTTCTCTCTTTCTCTGGGGTTTTTGTCTTTACTCGGGCAAGGCTAAGCCAGAATTCGCTGTATGTGTGTGCGTGTGTAATGTTGTCAAAATGACAGAACATTTTGCTGAAGTTTAAGTAGCATGAAGTAGGAAAATGGGTGGGGGCTTCCCACGCATGTGCGGGCTTTGTTTGGCAGGACTTGACACGCCCTGTCATTTCCACAGAATTTCCCTCCCCCGACTCCCATAGGAAACTCGCTAGCTATCCAGCTCCTCTCGAGAGTTAGCATACTTGACTTGCCACAGCTTCTACTATATATACTTTATTCCATTAAATAATAGAAATAGGAATAAGAAGAATGAGAATACATTTAAACCCCCAAAATTCGTTTAGAATTTATCGACTAATTTCCCAGGCAGACTTGTATTTTTCTTTTAAGCTTTTAATTGATATTTGCCTCAATTAAAAGTACGAAATGCCTGAGAAAATGCTGGCAATATTTATATCCATAAAATGAAATAGAAACGCACTCGACTTTTGAAAGTCAAACGCCTGTAAAGTGAGTGCAAGTGCGTTTGCGAGTGCGTGTGAGTGTGGCAAAAGCCAAAAATTATTGCCCCAAAACGAGGAGGGTTTTTTGGCCGAAATAAATTTCGAATGCAAAACTATTTAATAAGCATCAAACTGGCCGACCATAAATAAATAAAGCCATGAGAAATGTTTGTTGAAAAACAGTGAATATGTGATACATGAAAAAAGACATTTATATGCTAAAAGAAATTAATTACAAATTAATTTAATATTATAAATGTATTAAAGGAATACAGGTATTAATTAGTATTCAATTTATAAACATTATACATAATAATATTAAATAACATTAAAATTGACATTATTTCTTGTGAGTCCTAAAATATCATAACCCAATTAAGCTGAAGATAAAGATAACATTTCTTTTTTAACTATTAATTGTCCAATTTTAAAGAGCTTCCACTGTACATGCAAATATTCGTATTCTTCACTCCTTGAGTAAAACAAATGTGATGTTGTGCTTTAAGTTAAAGCTTTTAATTGCTTTGTTTTTGCAAGCATGAGTTATAACTGAGCGGAGGAGAACAAGAAAAAACAAAAAGGCCTAAACGGAAGTGTCAGTGGGCTACTCCTATGTCTGCTCAACTGAGAGCCGGCCAACAGCAAGCTGCTTGTTATGGCCAGCTCCCCTTGCCTATTTTGGCCAACTCCGTCTATTTCTGGGCAAGAGAGGCACACGAAAAAAAAATTTTTTTTTAATGCTGCTTTATTCAGCCTTTAGTTTATAAAGAAAATAATATTAAAAAAAAAAAAACATTTTATTTTTCAAACTGATTTAAGATATTATCTTTAAATAAACAACACAGAAGAGAAATAAATTGAAGGACTCGTGGTTTAATCGTAATTTCGCAGAGAACTCCTCTAATATTTCAGTGTAGGGCCGCTCTTTCGGTTGTAATGAATACGGTCTCGTTAGATTTTTGGCGTGGTTTGGGGGCTCGGTGCAGACGACTTATTTATGCTCACGAGAGTGAGCTCGTCCGTCTGCGTCCAGATGTCCGGCTGATTTGCATCTTTTGTGCATGCATCCAGACACAAACACACACTCATATAGCACTCACACACACAGTGGCAGGCAGAGCAGCAATTATTGCATTTATGAAATTCACAGATACTCCACTGGCTTCAGTGTGTAACTTTTGGGTAAAAAGCTGGACTTTTCCCCTTTTTTCACTGTTTTAATGGGGGTAGCCTGATTTTATGAGTTTTGCAATTCGATATCGGGATATCATAAAGCATCAGGAAATGTATTTCATATCATTGTTTTACTTCTACATAAATCTTCCGATTGCTTTTGTTGATTAAGCATAAAGTTCATTGCCGTATAGAAAGTATTTATTTATATTTATAATTAATGGAAAAATAATAGAGATGTAAATTATTTGTGTATTGATAAAGGTTGAGGTATGTCTCTTTAATAAAAAAGTGATTAATACAGATATAAAACCCATTGAAAAGAAATGTAAGAAATGTGAACCGAAAGTCATAAACATTTTAATATTTAAAACGACTCAAAAATAAGAAAAAATTGTAATTTATTGGCTATCATTAATTTAATAATGCAAATAAATAAAAGAAATATTTAAGAAGAATTTATAAAGAGTATTGGGAGTTTTGTAACAATTTTCCCGCATTTCCTGGCTGTTCTTAAATTTTTGACTGTAAGTCTTGCTCCGGGGATCCCCAATTCCCTCCGGCCCACAGCAATGGCAATTATCATTCCCGCTCTCCACAGAAGGCACCAAAATCCGACTCCGAAAACGAATGCCCAGACCCCCGTCCCAGTCCCAGTCTCAGCCCCAGTCCAAACCCATTCGAATTCCCCGCCGAATCCTCCACCGAGGGCCGGCGAGGCTCATTCAGTTTGCGGCTTGGTCTTGCGGCAGACGACCCTTTACTCTTTGGTGCGGGAACTTGGCCGGGTCATAATTTCTGAAATGTTTTGACTTGCATTCGCCCTTTATGCTGATTTACTGGCTGTTGTGGTTTTGTGACAAATCTGTTTTGCTCACTTCTGATGTGATATTCTCATTCTTTTACAGCCCCTCATGCCGTAGCCCGCAGTCCGCTCGATGTGCGGCTTAAATCTGCCAAAAAGTTTTATTTCAAGCAATTTAGTTTTGCATTTGTTTGCCATGCTTACTATAATTTGCATATACGCGGAGTATACTTATGTGTTTTGCCATTTCAGGGGGGAGAGGGCAGCGGCGGCGGCACTCGAGCAGATTGTGTAAGGGCGGAACGATTTAGGCCCGGTCATTAGGTATAAATCAGTGTCTGTAAAACTCATTAAATCACGCGGCTTGCAATGGTGGGGGCGTGGCCTAGGCTCAAAAACGCCCCCTCGGATGTATATCTTTTGGGTTTCTTGTTTTTTTCTTTTAGTTTATTATGGGTTCAGGCTGTAGTCCCTTTGATCTCTGAGTTGGCTTTAGCTGTTGCATCTGGCTACACCAAGGACTCCGGTTTTTATGAAATTACCATTTTATGAAATAAAATAAAATGGCTAAAGTATTAATTTAATTATCTTGAATTTCCTTAATATGTAGAAAATACCAGTATTTATTCTACCTAAAAAAGATACTCTATAAATTCTGTTACAAAAATAAAAAGGCTTAAAGGCTTACTAAATTAAAACCTCTTTAGAAGACATTTTTATTCCCTGTGTGGCTTTCTGTCCGAGTTCCCTAGAGCTCCTGCCATCGACATTTAATTCAATTTGAGACGTCCACACCTGATGCTGACCGGGACAATAAAAACCTTAGTAAATCGCTTTGGTCGCTGCTAATTTATTGGACGGGCTTTAATGATGATGATGGAGTCTGAGCTGGAATAACAATGCAGCGATGGATGCCCCCGGGGGCATCACGTAGACCACATCCAGGTGCTTCTCAAGGTCGCGCTTGCAATCTCATCGCCGTCATAATAAATTTATGCAGCCGGCAGTGGCAGGAGGAGGTACAGGTTTGGTCCATTTCTGTGTCTTCTGTTCTTCAGCATCAGTTTTTCAGTTTTCCAGGGGGGCCCTGGACAGGCACTGAAGAAGTTATAAAAGCCTGTGTGTGTGTGCGATGGGTGTTAATGCCGGCAAATTGCCGGCGGGTAATTGTCGTTGTCGGTAATTGTGTCCATGTGGTCTAGTAGTTGTCTCGGCCGGTTCTTGGCCCTCTCGTTTGGCTACAATGTGGCTCATTTGTGCAGCAAACGAGGTTGCAATTTTGTTACCATTTTGCTGGAGCCAAGGACAAATCATAGCTCTCGGCCCCGAAGTAATTGGTTTCCTTGCCAGAAGAGCGTACCCCAAAAATCCAATGCCCTCGGTGTAGTCATAATTGCGGTTTTCGGTTGCCAGTCTCGATATGGTTTTTGCATTTTAAGCCCCTAAGTATTTACACATCGTTAACTTTGAATTACCCTGGCCGAGGAGGATCTATTGAGTGGCCGGAGTCCGTGCCAAAGTCGGTTGTGCCTGGGTGTCTCTTTCGACGAAACAGTTGGTGTTCTTTTTCTTGTGGCTTCCATTCGGACGTACATTTAATACCCTTAGTCTTAGCTATTACTTGGACAAAAATAGCACTGAGTTTGGTAGTATTTCCCAAAGGTTCTTGCATTTAAATACATATCAATTCCTGATTAACTTTGTAAATATTTATTCCATCTCTTGTATTTTACATTTATTTAATTTTTTTTAAGTTCCTTGTGTTTTTACATTACCAAATATATTTGTGGAATTTTTCCTTCTGTCCAGTACAAGTTTCTTTCGAGTGCTCTCATCCCATCTATCCTCTCATGTCATGGCTGAGGTTTTTTGTGTAATGAAACCGCAATTTTATGACCCATAGCCCTGCATATTCTTGGGCAATTTAAAGCGCTTTTAAATCCCATAGTTTTGCATTGATTTCTCTTTTATATGATTTCCAACTTTGCCGTTCCAGCCCGGCCGTTTCTCCTCTTCTTTATCCTTCACTCTTTATGGGATATATTTTTTAATAACATTTTTTACTGACCATATATGGGTGTTTTTGAGGGTGTGTGTGTATGGGTGTTCGGTTGTGTGTTTGTGGAAAATCGGAATTTGTGGCATCTGCGGCCTTGTGTGTCCCCTCCACCACCCCTAGCCGCTAGTTATGTGCGTTTTATTATGTCAACATTGGGCCATTGTTCACTGGGAGTTCACTGGGATCATCATGGAGGATTTTTGGGGATGAGCTGCGGGATGCCTGTCCTGCCCTGCTCTCTGTTTTTCTGCTATTTTTGCGAATGTTCCAGGCTTTTAGCTTTGATATATTTGTTAGTCTGACCATAAGCTTTGTGTAATAAAATTGTTGCATTTTGAGCCCGTAATTGTGCGGCTGATGGAGTGCATTTTGATGGAAATGGAGAATGGCTTCCAAACAAAAACGAAGAAAACAAAAATAAAAAGCGGGTAAGGTGCCGCAAACTCCTTTAATTTTCGAACTAAACCAATTTCCTTGACGTAACTTTTATTTACACACCACATATTCATCGAGTCCGGAAATTAGAAACCCAAAACGAAATCTCTTTAATCTGTGTACTTTTGGGGACCGTCCCAGGCGATCCATTTTTGTGGCGACTCATGTCACTGGACATAAATCGAAATCGGGGGCGGCTGTGACAGAACAGAAATCAGGCTTATCGGCCGACTGCCAATGTCTCCATTACCACCTGGGCCACGCCCACAAAAAGTAACAAACAAACAAATGGCAGAATCAAGTAACTTAAATGTCATGCTGAGGGAAAACACGAGCAAATCTGCAATTTGTTTTATGTAATAGATTAAACTCTTCTTCCATATAACTGAAACACTTGGGAAAAATTATTATGCAGTTAAAGTATCGATAAAAATAAAGAAATCCCATTGATGGAGAACCCCTTTAAAATCAATCTTTATATTATTTTAATAATTTTGTAAGCTACAGGAAATATTAAAATCATAAAATTCCGCATTCTATTAAAGTTTCCTTTTAGTATTTAAGTTTCTTCTTCACTGAACCAAATAACCTTGAATTAAACTTTTTTTCTTCTAATATTAAGGACTGGCCTTTATCCTCGGTGTATTCGTGCGGATAAGGCAAAGTCCTGGCCCCGGCCAACTGCCAACTGGCATTGGCACTACGGACTGTCCTCCGCCTCCGCCCAAATGAAATTGAAGAAAATTGCATTTGCACGAGAGACAATTTCGAAACAATTGCAAAACTGTTTGACATGCTGCTGCTGCTGCCGTCTCTTTCTGTCTCTCCGTTGCCCGATTCCACCTGGTTCGACCTGAGTCTCTACCTGTGCGATGCTGCCAAACAGTTTAGCAGGTAATGCCTTATATCGATATCGCTCCAAAGCTGCAATGGAGATAAAAACAGGAAACACACAAAGAGAAAAGAGGAAAGTATTTAAAGCTTTTAAATAATTATTCCTCTGCTGAAATTCTGCATACGATTGGAGTGTATTCTTAAAGTCTTGTTATTTCCATATTATTTATTTTATAGGATGAGAGTGTATTCTTAAAGTCTACTGTATTCCCTATTATTTATTTATTTTATTTTTTAGTATTTATAATAGTTTATACAAAATATGTATTAATTAGGGAACCAGAACAATGTTACAAACAATTATAAGCCCAAGCTTTTATCGTGACTTAGAGAAGATATTTGGGTTTCTTGGCTTAAAACAATCTTTTAATTTGTTTGTCCAGATCAAGCCGAATCCTTAAGAAGCATTATCTTTTCTTCCTTGACTCAAGGCAGTATTTTCTTTTTGTGTATCCAGAAAATCCGAGAAGGAGAATGATAGAGAGGGGCTTGGCAGGCAGTTTGATGCAGTTTAGTTGACTATTGACTGCCGGGCGGAGCCAAAGTCCCGGGGTCCGGCTCAAAAACTTGAGGTTGGGGTGATATCACGTCAGTTGCAGGCTGTGGCAGTGGCAGCATCCACCGGACTGGACTCTCGTTCGTCGAGAGTTTTTGGCACATTTCAGTTTGGGCCAAAGCTGATTTCGAAGCCATTTTGGCCTTTTTGTCCTCGACTTCCGCTTCCTGTTCCTGTTCCCGTTCCTATTCCTGTTCCGACTCCTGGCCCCTCCGATCCATGTCCATGGGGCAGTAGCTATAATTTAGTTAAAGACAAAACGTCGCTGTGTCTGCAAAATCGAACATGATGCCAATGGGCCAATATTCGCTCCGTCAATGGCAGCCAGCGCCTGCTGCTGCTGCTGCTACCGGCTGCATTTCGTGTGTTTTGGCCCAGACCATTTTTGGGGTGTTCCCACTGAAATTGGTATTGGTATCTGCATAAGGACAGGCACTGGCACTGGGAGTGAGTCTCGGACTGCGACTACAACTGCAACAGGGAACTGGGAGGCTGGAAGCTGGGACAAAATTGTGTGTGCTGGATTTTCACACCGGGGAAAACCCGGAAAGGTGATAAAATATATCTTACACAGTCAGATTATGCCAAATTAAGAGGGGTTTCAGGTTCTATTTAATCAACCGTGTCGTTCCCATCTGGAACTTTTTTTCTTAATTATGTTGGCGTTGCTTTTAGGTATAAAAAAATAATAATAAGATCTAGCTTTACTTTAGATCTAGGTTATTAAGAGCTTTAACCTAGGCCCTCATACAATTGCCTGCATAATTATTTTCTTAATTTTTTCACAGTGCAAAAAGCTGGCTCAAATGGTATGCCTGGCATGCCTGGCGAATTGGGCCCTGAGCAGTTGTAAAAAAGGCCAGTCAAGTGCATAATTACTTAATTTCCTCCTCGCTTTATTTCGGCCACACATGGCCAGCGGTGGCTAGCTGGCTGGCTGACTGCCGCCTGGCCTTTTCCATTTCCCATTGCCAGATAGGGAACCGGGCGCCACCCCTTTCGACCTCTTCATTCGGCTAATTTTGAGTTCAGCTCCCGGGAGGGAATTTTTCGGCTCAATAGAAAACGTGTTTGTCCTTTTAGTGTCGCATTTGATGCCGCACAATCTCGTAGATTTCCCCAAACGGAGCCACTCGGAGGCACTCGGAGAGCCGGCGGAAAAACTGTAAATTTGCACAATGACAGGCCTTGAGAGGCATTCGAAAAGGGGACCCTGCACGTAGTAACCTCACCTCACAGTGACCGCCGCACCGCTCCACAATAACACAGAAATTGACAGACAAAAGCCAACGGCTTGAGCTACAACTCTCGGACACAAGGACCGAATGGAGCAGGATGGGATGGCGATGGAGATGGATATAACACAACCGGGCAACGGGCAGCGGGGACCCAGAACCGCTTCCGACTTCTCCAGGGCAACCCAAATTGTCAAAGCCAAGTTAAGACCTGTTTGGAATAGAGGGCCACGTGTCCCGGTCTTGGCTTCACACTTGTCCCCACCATGAAGTTGGATCCTTTTGTACTGTCAAATGGCTGATGTTACAGTGTATGTTGCTTAAGGCGAACCGCAAAAGGTGTGAGGTTCTTAAATATTTTTGTAAAGAAATCAGCCTCAAATTAAAGCTTAATTGTAATATATTGAGTCCTTTCAAAAATATAAATTACGTTTGCTGAATAGAGGTCATTTTTATAATATAAACAATATTTAGATCTTAACTCTGTAAAAAAAAAACTTAGTCTGAAACCTTTCATCATCAAAGAATTTGATTTTACTTGAATTCATCTTAACCAGAATTGAGTTAGGAAGTGATGACTGTTTTAGATAAGGGCCCAAAGAACATGGACAAAACGGCGACTGAGGCCAAGCCAAGACCTGGCCGAAGGTTTGTCTTGGCCCCGGTCTACACCTGTTGCCAATTGTTGTCTACACTGCTGGCCTGACCGGCAGTTTATGTTTATGCTTATGTTTATGGCCCTGGCCGACAAGACAAGACCTCTCCGGGCTTCCGCCTAGCCGAAGATGTAGTGTCCACAGGATTTTGCTTCATTTTGTTTACCTTTTTTCTGTGCCGTTTGCTGTTGTAACTTTTTATTTGTTTTAAATAAATTTTACACGGAAGCTTTTATGTAGATTTTATGGTAATTTGCCGGGCAGATTTGCTCGACGCCGCCGCCGGTTGCATAAGGTGGAGGAGGACTTGTTGTTGGTCTGTAAATGGCCAGTCAAGTGGCTTGTCTACTCAGCACTCGAAGCTCTCTTCGAAGCCGCAAAGCAGATTTAAGTGTAACACTTTTTATTCGGATTGTATGTTATTTTGATTTCTCTGCCGATTACCGGCTGCCGGCTGGAACTGCTGATTCATGGGGGAAGAATGGCCTGGGAATTACATGACCAGAAGTTTCTTTCAATCTTTGCCGGCTGATCTCTCGACTTTCGCCCATTAACAAAGTGTTTCCACAGATACGAGCGATATAGAGGAGCATTTGAGCACTCAGAGAAAAAGGGAGTTCTACTGTATGTAATTGGGGATATATTGAGGTGCTTTATATGTTTTTTAATATTTTTTAACGCAATATAAAGTAGGCACAAAATATCATAGTGTGAATAGGAATTTAATGTGAAGACTAAGGTAAATTATAATTTATTTCCACGAAATAAATGTTTTTAGTTTACTGGACATATTTTCAATAATTCTAAATTAGTGAAACTAAAAATATTCATCTTCTAAGAAGTTTCAAAAAACGAATACTGTTATTATTCGGCTTTAAAAAAGGATATACCTTAATTAATTAGTTGAATTCTCTGTTTCTTGATTAAAATGATTTTTATCAAAATAAAATGGATTATTAAATAGTTTTCTCCCAGTGCAAGCGGGCTTTGCGTGTGTGTTTGATGGTAATGGGTTCATCTAATCGATTACATCATTGAGAAATCGCGTGCCTCGCGCTTGGAGTTCAAGTTGAAGTTGAATTGTTGCTTAATTCGAGCGTTTTGCTTATTTGTCTTACTTTGTTTCTGTTTGTCTTGGGTAATTTTGTTTGCTTACTTGTCTGCTCAATTGTTTGTTATTTTTTTTCTGTGTTGTTTGTTTGTTTGCCCTTTCGTACGCTTCATTTCATTCTAATTGAAATTGCATTATGACGAGACAGTAGAATTATTCAATTTTTTGCCTTGAGGCAGAGAAAGCCTTTCGCCCATCGCTTGGTAATTGGAGAATGTGCGAAATTCGACACTTTGCTTATTGATTTCGCACAAATTTCAGCTAATTATAGCTTCAGCTATGATATCACACTTTTCGATACTGGGTCAATGTCTTTATAAAAAGTATAGACAATGCATTTTATGGCCTTACTTAATTGGTTGGCTCCTATTGTAGTAGGTTCCTGGTTTTATTTGCGGCGAAGCGAGTAGGAGATGCCAATTCCAATTTGCATAAAGCAAACAAAATATGCAAATTGCGTCGGCCCGGCCAGAGACCCAGAAAAATAAAAAGAACTTGACCACTTGACGGACACAAATCATGTTTACACATGAGCAGCGGCCACTTCAGGGTTCGTCCCCATTTGGCCGAGTAACCCAGAACCAAAACCGAAAGCAAACGGAAAAAATACCCAAAAAATATTGCCCAGCCCCAGCCCCCATCGTGCTTATTGGCAGATAATTGACACATAAAATTAGCATAATTTCTGAGCAAGTAAACTGGGCAGATAGCCATCGGAATGCATAATGTCCGGCCAGCGATATCATTTCACTTTTCTTCCCTCTTCCACCGGCCTGGCAAGGCGTGTGCAAAAATATTATTAATATGTATATTTCTCGACGCCCTAAATGTATAGAATATAGAATTTAAATTAACAAATTTGCAAACCATTTTTTCGGGGTGTTGTCTCTGAGATTCTTATCTATGCAGATGGCTGGAGCCACCCCAAAAGCTGTAGAAAGTGAGATAAAAGTCTAGATAGATGGTCACAAGGCGTATGCTTAATATTTGTTGAAATTTAAATCTGTAAATTAATATGTCTAGATTTTTTGATAATTAATTATTTATCTTTACACTTTTAAGAATCTATAAACTGACTTTTCTAAAAAAAAGTATTCCAAAAATTGAGAACTAGAGACTATAAGTTAATTTTAAGTAAAGTATGCCAGCTCTTTATTTATCTTTTATATTTGACTTTGATGCATTAAATAGTCCGAACTTGGGAACGCCCACACATAAATCGCCCCTGCAAAAAATGCTGTCATTTTTGTTGTTCTGCGACAAACAATTTAATTTATGAGAAGCCCTGGGAAACTAAAGCAGAGTAATGCCCAGGCAAATTGACAAAGTGAGCATTTAAGGCCGAAAAGGATATGGCAAAAAGCACGGACAAGAAGTCAAGTTGAAATGCAGAAGGAAGACGTCCTTCGATCGAAGTGCAAGTGTGAGTTTTCCTCTTTTTTTTTTTTATTTTGCTCTTTGTTCCTTATCGTTCCCTACATTTGACACTTGAGTGCGCTTTGCCGGAAAGTTCTTGTTGCTGTGTTGATGTTGGGCAGTTTGCGCAACGAATCAAATTTAAATTTCTTGATTGTCTGCTCGAGTGGCAGGCCAAAAGCCAAAAGCAGTAACTACCACGGCTAAAGCCCGGCTGAGAGAGATCCTTTTTGCGATTTTGCGCATAATAATAATTTGAACAACGTGCCTGGAATTGATGACTGGTCAGCAGTGATGGTTTTGCTACTGTTCTTATTGCTCTAGTGCACAGGGAAAAATATAAAATAAAAAAAATAAAAATCCTCTGTAAAGATGAACATAAGCATATATATTTGAACCAATTTCACTAACTGTCTTTCCCTATTTGCCTTTTAAATCTTATCTTATCTTGTTATTTTTTATTTAAAGAATTTATAAAGTTACAATTTATAAATCAACGCCTAACTAGAAATTATCCAATAAGTCTCCAGACTTTCCTATACACATTTTGATATATTACTCAAAAATATACCAACAAATACTGTATTAAAATTGAAATTCCCATAAGAAATATAATAAAAATCTTTGCAAAGTATTTAAGCTACAAAATCTACATTGAATTAATGACCGATTTCTGTAGTATTTATCCCTGTGCATCTCGAAGTGTCGCGCAGGGCCTGAGTGACTGATGGACTTGTTCACTGACATGGCTCAGACGGGAGGAGACCCTGTGCTCTCCACCGCCAGCCCCTGGGCTCGTTATCTTTTCTACATTTTTTCCAGGCTTGCTCCTCGAGGTTTTTTTTTTGCTGTCAACGCGTTCGGCGGAAATCTATGGGCTGTTAAATGGAGCAAAAAGTGTTGCCCGAACAATGGTGTCAATTAAAGTTTACATTGTTACGTTTAAGGCAGCTGCAGGGGAAATTCGCTGAACGACCTTCACTTCAATTTTGAATGCAAGGAGAAATTTCGCCCTGATAAACAATAATAAAAGCTCTTAGGGGTAGGAGCTGAGCCGAGCTGAGGTTTTCGCATCCGTCCCTTTTCGAGGTGGTTGCTCATTTCATTTCGTTTGATGAAGGTTTTAGGACCACATAAAAATAGATAAATTCCGGCAAAAAAAGAGGTTCCCATTTGGAGTTCACAGAACTCTCATTTGTCTGGTTTATTTCGGGCTCTGAGTGGGCAAGTGAATGAAATTCAAATTGTGGGCCCTTGAACCCGCAAAACAATGTCTAAATAATTTCCATTTATTGTTTAGTGAATTGTTTATTATATTTATTTAATTTATGCATATTTTTGTATTTTATGGATCGTAACTTTGTCAATGGCTTGTTTATAATTCAGGTTTAAATCAAGTTAATTAGCCAAACGTTTGGGTGTTATATATTTTAAATGTTGGGACATTGTTTATGGGTCTTTGCTGGTCAAAAAAATTATTCCCAATATTTTAAGGCATTTTTTCTACACTCACCACTTTCTTAATTATTTCTGCCCTTATTTGTGGGCTTGAATTTCTCGTTTATCACTTTGTTTGTGGGGGGCACTTGAATTTTGTTTTGGAGCAGATAACACTTCACTTTCTGACTTATCCTGCCGCCAGGATATTTTTTTTGTGAATTTTGTAAGTCGCTGCCGAGAATCGGCGCACGCGTAACCGTATCGGGAGAGTTTTTGCTGCAATGGTCAGTGGGGCCGGGTTCTTTTATACCCTCGTTCTGAATTTCTTCTGCCGCCGCCGCTAATGAACGTCATCATGAGGTTCCACTGCCCCTGGCGACTGCGCTGCCAGATTCTGGGCCCGGCAGAATTCGCGATCTTTTCGCTGTAATGAAAGCCAAGCGTCTCGCAGTCGCTGCCGTCGCTGCCAACGTTGGCGTCGACATCTGCCGCATAAATTGTAAGCGGTTCGCTTCATTTTAACCCATGGAAACACGCTCCTGAATCAGTGAATGAACGTAGGAAAAAATTTGATTAAATTCTGTATGATTTAAAGTTATTAAAGGTTTGATTTAGTAATTTGGCATGATTAAAAAAAATTATAATAATTGTTTGTTAAGCTTAAGATTAGATTTGGATTAATTTTTGTGATTTCAACACCGTTTTCTAAGATTTTCATTGAAACAATTTATTGTTTTGACTCTTTGATTCTTAGGATATTGTTTTTAACAAATTCAAATCATTATATTCATTTAAAAGTATGATCTTTCTTAAATCCTTAAATACTAAATATGTTAAACATAGTTAAAATCGCTCACAGATCCTCAGCTTTTTAATTTCCCCCGTAAAATATTTATTAACAACGATTTAAATTTACAAATTTGTTAGCTGATAAGACTTCTATAAATATTTCCTTTAAAGGGTTAAGCGGGAGATTCTCAAGACGTCGACTTCGCTGCCGCGCTTTTTGTCTTTGCGAATTTTTGCCTTTGCAAGCCGCGCTCTATCTCCCTCCCTTTCGGACGCAATGAAACCAGAATTCTTACCAAAAAAAGAAAAGAAGCAAAACAGAAGACGGCCCAAAGAATTCGGCTTCTTGTTGTTGGCCAAGTGGGCTTTTTTTGGCCCTGTCTTCTGCGATTGGCCAACTCCCAGGGAGAGCCCTCAGCTGTTTTTGTTTTAATTTGTCTTTGTTTTTTTTGTATTTTTTTCTTACTGTTTTTGTTCGTTACTCACTTTGCGCGTTTTTTGTTTTGTTCGCTCATTTTGGTTGAATTATGCCGGAAAATATTTGTTTACTGTTTGTCAGCCGCGATTCTGGCAGAGCAACAGGTGATTCATGGGCCTTTAATTAAGTCAGAGTGCAGGCGGTAAATCGCTACATCATCTGGGTTAAGAGATACTGATTAACACCGGGAATCCTAAAGGGAATTTCTCACTTCCGTCCTCATTCCTATTCCCCGATTCCCCGAAATGATTCAATCCCTAAGCCCGGCCGGCGCCTGGCCACCCACAAAATAAGTTCCCTTATCAGCGATGAACGTGAGGGGATTGTTTTCCAGCCAGAAATTGAAATCCTCTCGTCGAATTTTTGTCATAACCATAAAGATAAAAAAATGTTTATATTTATCTGAGTGAAATTAATTCCAAGCGCTCTACGGTGAAAGCTTTTTTCAGCCGGAATATATTCCCTCGTATTGGTTTGGGTTTCTTTCCACTGAACCACTTCCGAATAAAATTTAAATTCGTCCAAGATTGTGTTCTCTGTTTTTTTTTTCTGCTGCCTTGATTTTTTGCCTCCCCCGCACACTTTGCTAAATTTTCAATATCGGTGTCAGGTTCACTCTGGCCAAAGTTGTGCGGATACTGCCTGGGTATTTTTGTGCACTGAGAAAATAGGGTATGAAGGAGATTACCTAGACTCGGCTTACATTATTGTATGAGTGAGACATTTATCAAAATGGCTAAGCATGAGAGGAAAAATAGCTAATATTTTTTGTTATATCCGCTAGTCAGGGCTGTGGTTACTCTTTCCTTTTAAATAAATTCGTTTAATAGGTCTGATACCCAATTAAGTCTGTAAAATAATATCAAAGGCTTTTCCGTACATTTTAGGAAACCTATAGGTTCCATAGAAGGTCTTATTTCCATCACTTTTGTCCACAGACAAGGGCTTTTCTCGGTGTACCTGTCTCTCAAGAAGATGCCTAGCGCAGGTGTTGGCGCCATCAGGCGGACGACTTGAACTTGTTTTTTTTTCTTCTGTTTTTATTTGCTTTTTTTTCTCTCGATTTTGTTGCTTTTCTGGCAGTTTATGCTCGCACGTGATTTGCATTCGTAAATAGCCGAGACATCGTGTGTGCGTTTGTTTGATATACAAATGCTAAAATAATAAATTGCCCCGAATTATTGGCACTTTCGCTGCGCTGATAAAAAGAATGTGTCTTGGTAATAACAATAATAATGCGACAACGACATCAGCAACATCTTTCCCTGCCCTTGCCCCTGCCCCTGCCTCCGGTCGAACATCGTATCATATCGCATCGCATCGCATCGCATCTTGTTGAGCCCGGTGTTAAGACTCCTCTCCTTTCCCTCTCCTCACAAATGTGCTAGCCATAAAAATATTATTATGATTTTCAATAATCACACGCATTAAATTATCATAATGCGAGCATTTTCAATATTTCCACGCCTCGGCGATGCGTTGAGAGGTCGGTTTCGACCCGGTTTGCCGCCACAGATTTTCCAATTTCTGGCCTGGCCTGTTGAAAATTGAAAATGCTACCACAGACGAGGGGAGCGGGAGCTGCTGGCATATTATTTTTTATGAATATTAGTTAGCCGGATTTCAGGCTAATTTTTGCGGTGAAATATTAGGGGTTGTCGGTTCTTAGCTACTAAAAAAAAAAGGAAAATAAGCTTATGGTTTCATTTACGAAATTGTCATCTAAAAAGATACTCGTTTCAACTTGTTTTGATTAGAATTTGTTTAGCTAAAATTTTATAACATTTCTTTTGAGCTTCTTTACAGACTTTAACTTATTTAACTCCTTGACCCAATATTATTTAAGTTATCTCAGAGGTCTGTCAACCCCGCTTTGCGTCATTGCAGGGCAAACAAATAAATGTCAAAAAATGCTGTAACCTAATTTTTGGGACAGCCTATAAACATATCTGGCTGAAATGTTCGCAGAGAACGGGGGGAAGGGAATATAATAAAAAGTACAAATAAGCGAACGATTTCTAAGAAGAGAACACTTCTTAGCCCGCAAAAGGCCGCAGCAACACAGCTGACAGTGACGCATCAAAAGCGGCTTTCTCGACAGTCATCTCCAAAATACAAATAAAATTAAATCAAGACGGAATATACCTGAAAAGCAGACAACAGCCTTCTGTCTTCTAGATACAGTTAAGTAAATTTTAATGTTTTCCTTCGCCGAAATCACTTGAGGAAACCCCAAAAATATTCCTTATCGCGAACTAAGCACTCGAACATGCGAATTTCAGAAGGGCCCACACATGTAGGAAGAGTAAAAAAATAAAGACAAGACCTGTCTCCAAATCAGTACTTTCACCGCTTGACGCCTTAAATGCATGCTGATGAGAGGAGCCCTGATGATGACGTTGTTGTCGTCGTCGGCGGCGGCGGCGCACAGTGGCTCATTTTACGAAAACTCGTTGCAAAAGTCGGATTTCGCGTTGTAGAATTTAGCAAATCTTTTGATACCATTCAATTAGAAATTGATCAAGCTATACAAAACCAAAATTTTATAATTTACAAAATTTGTTTAGTATTTATAATCGTTACTCAAAGTTTGACAATTTTTCTGTAGTTGCAAAAAGGTAAAAAACTCGCTAAAACCGCAGATTTAAATTAATTTTTCTAAAAAAAATAGTTAAGCTCAAAGAAAAAAAATATTTTTCTGTTTTTACGGAATCAATTTTAAATCGGAATTAAAAAGAAAATTGAATTTTTTTTTCGTTCTTCTATTTTATTTAGATTTTTTAAAAAAAGTCTTTTTTTTCCCTATTTTTAAATTTTAGTGGAAAATAAAAAAAAAATGCCATATTTCGCCGAGCTCTAGATAATACTAAAAATTTGTGGAGATATTCAACTAACAAACCAAAAAAAAAACCATTGCTACAATTGTGCGCATTTCGAGATTTTGATAATTGTTCATATCAAACCATGCTACCAAACTGGCACTTTGTAGTCGGCCAGTATGGAAAACGGCAAGGCACCAAAATGTTTAGCTTCAAGTACCGGAGTTGCAAATAATAAAAAAAAATTTTTTGTCAATTTTTTTTAAGCAAATTTTTTTTTTTATTTATAGAATGAGTATATAAAAAATATGTTTAATTATTTTGAATTTTTAAGTTCATTGATTCCTATGAAAAATGTATTTTTATAGTAAAAAATCAAAAGTTTTAGTTTGCCGAATAAATTA
>VNJO01004996.1:0-51610 GCA_008042535.1 Drosophila tani
CATTCATATTATATCTGAAGTAATTTTTTTAGTATGATAGTGTGTTCCTTTTGTTGTTCCACTAATTGCAACCGTCTAGGCATTGAATTAACCAAGTTCTGCAGGCAGGTTTATCAATGTTTGCCCATTCCTTAACAATTGCCTCCTTTAAGTCCTTTAAGGTCTTGAATTGCCTTCCACCTCCGAAAACTTTAGCTGATAGGATACCCCAAAGATCCTCAATCGGATTTAAGTCTGGACTTATAGCGGGCCACTGCATCAGGGGAATTTTTTTGGACTCCAGAAACGTCTTCGTATACTGTGCAACATGTATAGGAGCGTTATCCTGTTGAAAAACAAAATCCTCGCGATGGAACTCTTCACAAAATGGTATAAGCTCACTTTCCAAGAGATCCGTATATATTTCTGCATTCATGCGACCTGGTACAAAGCATATTAGCGATTTCCCGAAGAAACTAAAAGCCGCCCAAACCATAAGAGAACCACCCCCATGGTTGCGTCTGTGACATATCAGCCGGGTATGCCTGGGGTCTCGGCAATACTTTTGGTTTCCATCTGGGCAGTCCAAATTGAATTTTTTCTCGTCACTAAAGACGACATTATGGAATTCACTGACCCAAAATATATATTTTTCGTAAAAAGCAAGTCGGGCCATTTTATGGTGTCGTAATAGCTTAGGTTTTGGCACCTTAGCTTCGTATCGGAGATGTAACTCCTTTCGGCAAATTTGTTGCACCCTTTGCCTAGTTATTGGCAACTTTAGTTCTGCTTTAATTTGAGCGCAACTCATCATTTTGTCGGTTGCCAAGCTCGAACGTGGCGCTTAGTCCGCTCATCAACCTTAGAACCTGCACCTTTTCGGTTGTTCTGAGCATATTTTTGCGGAGACTTTAGGAAATTTGATATAGTATTGCGATGTCTGTTTATTGTTGTAGCAATAACACCAACTTTTACGCCGCAATCCGCCAATGTTTTAATTTTAATTTGCTCTTCGTTAGTTAATTCGGTTCCACGAGGCATTTTAATTATATTGTACCGTTTATTTGACTTAAAGCTTTTTAAAATAACGCGATATACTTTTTAATTCGAAGCTTATAAGTGATCACACAAATTTAGTCACTTTGTTCCAAGACATTTTTATCAGATCACACTCCAAACGTAAATGAAGAACTCTGCACATTTATCAACTTTCTATAAAACGCATCACTTCGCGATCTTCTTTATTCTAACGGTGCTACAGATTGGGAGCTGATCAGAAATCAATGCTTGACGAAAATTTAGTATATATAAGAGAAAAATTGTGTATACTCAAAAAAAAACTATCGCTATTAAAACGACGGTAATATGAAAAATAAAAATTGCACATATATCAATTTTACTGAGGTAGCTAAATCGAAAAGAGAATGCCCCGGGAGGCCGTAATGCCGCGACCCTCTGACATTTCCATCGTCGCCCACTGAAGAAGGAACAGCCGCAGAAACAACAACTTTAACAACAGTTCGACAAACAAACAAACAAAACAAAGAAAAAAACAAAAAAACATAAAAACAGCGAACGAATCAACGAACCAAACTCCAGCAGCCTCAATCGCTGGCACAGTTTTACTCCTTCAACTCCAACTCCGTGGGTGAGTAACTACAGTGGAACTTCACTTTTGAGATAAGGTTATTTGCTAAGAGAAAAATAAGTTAATGACGTTAAAAGAATCCATTTACCAATGATAATAAGGTCCTGAGTCTTTGTCAAAAGTATTTATTAAGATAAATAAGAAATCTAACTTAGAACTTCACTAAAAATAAGAGACAAAATAATTCTATATCATAATGAAAGTTTCCATAATAAATCAATATAATATTTAAAGATACTTAAATTTGTAATAACTATTCTCACAAAAATAATGGCAATATATATATTATAATATTTAATGTAGGATCTTTATCACTTTATCAGGGCTGCTGAACTCCTAAATTGCATTTTTAATTACCATATCAACTGGTTTACTTTATATACTGGATTATTTATATTCATACTTACTACACAAGCAAGTATTAATTGGATTTTAAAATGCCTCAATAAAATAATTCCAATCATGTTTACAACCCACTTTAAATTTATGTAAGCTTGTCTTTCATTTACAAGATAACTTTTAAAAGTAAACGTTTTCTTAAAATCAATTTTAGACAGTTTTCATTAAAAGTTTTTAGCAAAATATATTCAAGTTATGGTGGGAGTTCCACTGTAACTCATTGGCGGGTAGAAAGTGGTTATCGAATATGAGCTGCGACTCGAGATGGTGCCACATCGTCCCTCGTCCGGCGGGTGACGATGGTGGTTGCGGCGTGCGGGTCAGAGGTGGCAAGCCTCATGTCTTGGCGTCGTGTGGCTTTGGTTTTTAGCTGAAATTAAAAAGGTCAGGG
Organism: Drosophila tani; assembly: GCA_008042535.1. Classification (NCBI taxonomy): domain Eukaryota; kingdom Metazoa; phylum Arthropoda; class Insecta; order Diptera; family Drosophilidae; genus Drosophila; species Drosophila tani. The sequence goes on from VNJO01004996.1 coordinate 2,418, forward strand.
CAGCGCGACTCGGGGCTTCCGTAATCATATCCTAGCCACGTCGCAGCGTCCGCTTCATTATGCAGCGTTAACTTCGAGTATACATATTTATTTATTTATATATGTTGTTGAAGCGGCAAGAGGGGCAGATATAATTCCAGTTGCATGACTTCGGCGATAATCGATTTTGAAGCGACGAAGCAATCAGGAAGAGTGCAATTTGATGTCAGTCCGTCAGTCAGTCACTCAGTTAAACAGTCACAAACTGACTGACACACTGGGAAAAATAGAAGTTATGCGAAAGCGGGGTCAACATGACAGGTCCCCGTTTTTGACGGCAAAAGAAATCAAGAAATAAACTCTGAGAATTTTAACTTCTTCGTCTCTATTTGATTCCCAGTCTCTTGATTTCTTTTCAATCATATTTGTTGCATTTCTGATTTATGGGACTCAATCTTGATTTGAATATGGTTAAGAATCTAATTATAAAAACAAGATTAACACAACATTATAAGTTATTCTTATAAGTTATTTGTTCTGATCCCTGAAGTCTAGTTTGTATAATTACGGGAGTAAAATATTCTACAACCCAAGACACAAGTATTAATAATTTAGTTTACTTACGAAAGTAAGTGTTTGCTTTCTTACCAAACAATGTAAATTTTTTTAAAGATTTTCTCAAAGTGATTTGATCATGTTTGGTATTATTTCTTCCCGTGCTTTGTGGCCTGGTTAAGTGGCGTTTACCATATTCATAAGCCTCGATCGATGGAGCAGCGGACATGGCCGCCGTTACTCCATAATGCGACAATTTGCTTCCCGGAGCGGGGGAGGGGACTACCGCGGCGGAGTTCAGTGAGGAAAACGCTAATTAAGTGCAATTAATGCAGTTTCCGCCGAGAGAGTCGTAAGAAACGAGCCTCGTTTCTGCGTGTGACACATTTTGCTTTCACACAAACACATCGCCTTTTGCCGATACGACTTATCAGTCAGCGGTGGTTTTCGGTCTTACCACTTTGGAGCCCCCAACTCTTCGGAGATAAGGAGTGCATTTTCTATGAATTTCGCCCCGATAACCGGCATATAAATGTCCGATTAGCGAATCTCTCAATAACAATGGGAATAATTTATGATAAACAAGTTTCACAGTGTGCGAATTTTAACAGTTCGCCAAATCGAGCCTGTTTTTTTCTTAACTGTGAGCCCCCTTAAAACTTGTCTAAATTTTGCATTGTCTATAATATAAGACACAGACATATACGAGCAGATGTCTGGGTGGGTTTCAAGGTCAGTTGAATGGCCAGATTTTGTGCCTCGTTTTGCGATTTGGGAACGGAACGGAACCCTCGCGAGTACGAAACACGATAAACGAGGGCAAAAGCAGAGCAGAATTCAGGCTACATATATCGCCTTACCGCCAGACAAAAGAGATACTGTTATTGCATTTCAGATTTGAGGGGGATGGATGATGGCTGCTTTGGAGAACAATTCTGGACCCGCCTGGAACCTTGCCAGAGCTCTCGAGACACGCGTTGACAATGAGCGAGGCTCTCAGGCGAGACTTTCAGGCGTCTCTCAGTCTCCATTTCTGTTTCCATTGCCGCGCCGCCAGATGCTTTCCATTCGCTTTGGCTGTGCCGCTTTCGGCGATTCCTGCACTGCGATAAAGTATGTGCAGCATTTCTTAAAGATTATAGACCTATTTATACGGAAAATGTTGTATATTAAATGCCTTAAAAAACTCGTAGTAATATTAATCAAATATTTTATTCAAAGAATGTTTTTTTGTCTGTTTTATCCCATTAATAAAAAATTATTTCAGAATTAGTGATTACGAAGCGAAGCTAATGGTCATAGAAGTTCATTTTTAATATTGGTATTATTATATTTGTTGCCTATTATTAGTAACCATAGAAAATATATATTTACATTGCTATTAATATTGTAATTTTGTGGATCAAACTTTCCATTCTCACTATCTCTGCCGCTATAAGTGATTATTGTGTCTTGAAATAATATCATAACAATTAATCATCAATTATATTGTTATACCCAAAATATTCCCATTTGTGGCTTATCAATATGACATTTTTTGGTATCAAAAATACACATATTTGCTTATTGTTATCATATCAGAAAGTATCCTAAAGATAGCAAAATAATATTATTTGTGCAAAGGTATTTTGTATGTATGTGGCTTGAAAATACAAGTAATTAAATATCAATCAAATAAAAATTTATTACATGAATACAGCCCCTCAGCCCTTATTTAACAGCTGCTTTTTCGAAAACTTTCTATATTTAATAAGAAAGGTTAAATAAATAAATAGGAAATGTTAAATAAATAAATTGGAAATGTATATTTATTTAAGAACTACATTTTCTCCACCATTTAAGAAATTTCGCTCTAAAACTCTTCCCTTGTTTGTTAACAAACTGGTACTTTCCACATATTTTTAGCAAGATTTTTTTTTTCTGTGAAGTGGTAATTTTCTTAGTTTTTTTGCCCGTGTGGTCTTTTGTGCTTTGCCTTGGTTTTATGGATTGCCTCCAGTCAAGCTCAACTCGGAGCGGCGCGCTGGTCAATGGTCAAGACCGCCCGCTCCACGCTGCCCCCTTTTTCCGGCTCCGCCGGTGGAGAGTGTCGTGTGGCGCATGCCGCTGAAAAAGTCCGCCGAGCGTGAAGTACACCAGTCTGTACTCACTGTGCTTTTTTACTCGGATCGGTATGAAAAATATGTGTATTATGGCATGTCGTAAAAGCCATTTTCTTGATATCCAAACTGCTAAGAGAGCAGCTTGCCATAGGCCAAGACATCAAACGTGCAACAACGCTTTAGAGATCAAGACGCAGCAGTCGCGATCCCGACTTTCTCTGGCATATGACAAATAATTTTAGTAGTTGGCGTAATTGCCAACGCAATGGGTTGTTAATTAAGCCGGGAGTTTCACAAAGAGAGCGCACCGAGCGAGCGGTACTTCATAGTCTCCATAGTCCATAGTCACCGTGTCATGCCGCTCCACTCCGGTCTATTCCGGTTCGCTTTTGGACCAGGCCAACGCACGATACTCCGCCCTCATCGCACACATCTATGTACGAGCGCCAAAGTTAAAAACAAAATCAAGTGCGACGCATTTGTCACACAGCAGCAACTCCATTGGCAAAAAGTACATTTCAATCGAAGCTGTCTTTGAATCGCTATTTATAAACAGCGCGGGAGTGATGATTAATTGGGACGTTCGGTTTTCTTACACTATTCATATTGGAGTTTATGTTTTTCGGGCTCTAAAATATTACAAATTTGCATGGCTCATGTTTGCTTTTATTATTAGAACATAAATCTTTGTATTATTTTTGACTAGTTTTATCCACCCCAAAAAAGTGATAAATGATCAAAAAATCCCCTTGTAAAAAAGTTTATTTAATTTAAACATCTTGCTTGTTTTTCCTAACCGTTTATCATTTATCATTTTATGATGCAAACTGTCTATTCCATAATAAATATAATAAGGAAATTAAAAAATTAGTTTGGTAACACTTTTACCTTATTATTAATTATTTAATTAAATCAGTAACCCATTTACTTAATCTTTTATGCAGTCCAGTGTAATCCCCAATGTCTGAGGCATTTTCCAGCGCTTGGAGCTGCCTTCTTTTCACTATTGCCTAATCTGAAATTCGAAAAAACTTTCCAGCAAATGCAAAGCGAAACTTTTGCGTGCCGTTGCCGTTGGCTGAGAAGCCGCCAAAAAATTGTTTATAGTTTAAGGCACTAAAAAAGAGTAGCAACTGCAACAACAACAGAAACTGCGGCGTCTAAATCAACAACAATATACGCCAGGGGCAAACTTCAAAAAGCGCTGAGCGATCCAGTCGGCCGATTCTTCCTGCTCCCCTTACTCGCACTCAAATTATTGTTGCCCAATGTCGGATGCCCAACTCCCTGGGCATAATACTCCGATTCCCGATCCCCAAACCCGATCCCCGAAAGCCCGGGATTCGTGACAGCCAGCTGGCACCGCCACTGATTTCAGACCCGCCCCTTTTCGGTCTTAGTTATTCTTTCTTTGATACCCCAAAAAACATATACAGACACGGGTCCCAAAACAAATTGAAACTGTTAAAGAAAAATGAAGAGGAGAGAGGGGAAGAAAAACTGAAACTGAAGAAAAGCAAAGCCGCGAAGTCGAGACAGGGGAATCGGCTAAAAATTAGAAAATCATGCTTACAATTTTCTGGTCCGCTCTGTGTGCATAATGCGCGATAAGTCGGCAGGTGCAATGCAGAACGAAGAATCACCAAAACATGGACGCGGCCAGAACGAGGGAAAGAACCCGGAAGAGACGAGAAGTTCTCCGACTTCAGTCCGACCATTCCCTCCTTGGGGCTTCTCCTGCCCCTTCTCCGAAATATAAACTCAAGGCACTGCGCGAAGAAAACATGTGTTTCAAGATCAATGATCTCTTCTTTTAAATTCTACAAGCATGCTAACGTTTATATACAGAAGTTTAAACTTATTTGAAACTTTTTGAGGAAGGGACAGAGCTCAGAGTGTAATTTTTCTATGATCAATTGATTACGTAGGGGGTGTAGTTTTTTTCGAAATTTTTTAAACCAGTATTTGTTTATCTTAGAATATTTTGTTTTGAATATGTAGAGATATTTATTAATTATTAAATAAATAATTTATTAAAAATTAATAAATATTAAAGAAGAAAGAATTCTTAAAAAGACCTCAAAAATATTTTCTTTGGATTTTCTGTTAATCTTCTACATCTTTTCTCGCCGTGTTGCGCAGTTTTCAATTGACGTTGCGTCCCCCAGAGGAAAACTGTGCGCACAACTTGCAACTGCAACTCATTATAACTGCAACGGCGGGGGTGGCGGAGGGGCTGGTGTTTGGTTCGGCTGTTCAGCAGATGCGGGCTGAAACTAAAAAAAAAAGGGGGTGTGGTGCGGACACCGACCGGGGGCAACTCGATTGTAATTCGCGGCACAAATGTTTCACTTCATTTGAGTTTCAGTTAGAGTTTCGTGGATCGCTGGCGGCACAGGAAGTGCTTTGACAAACAACAAATCGGTAGAAAAAAGCTTTTCGGGGAGTGGAGTTCTCCGGGGCGTGGCAGCCGCCCACGCACAACCAACTGGCTGGTGTCCCCACCTGTTCGGTTCTCCTACGATGGCACCCAGTTCCATATCAATTAACCATTGCCAGAATTAAACTCCCCCTCGGAATACAGTATGAATTGGGTTCTACGAGCTGCGAGACCATCTGGGATACCGATTCGGGTTCCAGGGGTTCCGCTAATACCCGGCCCCAAGCTACGAGACACAAAATAAATTGCTTTAAATACTCTCTGTATGGGGAAATAAATTGTTTTCAATGCAACTGAACTGACACAACAGACAGAATAAATAGAGGGATTGGCAGCGGGCAGCGGGCAGCGGAAAAATTTATGCAAGCGAACGTTTGTATTTCCCCTTTTTTATTCGGATTGGAAAAAGTCCGGAGCATGTGGCACGGAATCACTGACCAAGGAACTGAGATCGCATAAATAATCCGATGCAAGGGCAGTGCGTTTCGAAAATGTGTGACAATTCTGGCATTAATAATATGTTTTATTGGGATTAATACACCATAAGTGGTTTGGTTGGGTAACTTGTTTAAGTTTTATATCCATAAATATAATGTTTCCTTTTATATAAAAATTATTAAGGTTAAACTAGAATTTAACTGAGTACATTAGATAGTTATTTTTAAATGTTTTAATATCATATTTGGATAGAGTAATAAATAATTATAAATAATGGAATAAATTCATACATGTACATATATAATTTGCTTATCATATTTATACATTTATAGAGAGTATGTTTCTTATTATTCGAATAATTAGCATATTAAAACTTAATCTGTAAAAATTTTGTTTAATATTATATTTTTAGAAAAATCTTCACACTAAATTTTCTTTAAATTTGTTTATAATTTCTTAACCCTACCTAAACCCTTGACAAAATTACCAAATTATCAGAAATGTGCTTAGTTTATTTTAAAAATCTTTATAATTGTGAAACTCACTGTTTTATGCAGATGCAGGTCGCAATTGTCATGTGATTTGGAGTCTGTACATCATACTCGTATATCTGCCTGTGTGGGAATGCATAATTGAGGAACAAATTGCCGAGTGGTTCCCAGAATAAAAAAGCTTGACCGTCGACAGAGATGCGATAATCCGTTGAATTCCGCAGATTCAGATGAGAGAGAGGGAGAGCGAGTAAATGAGTGTAAGATTTATTTTTGGCCTAGGAAAATAAAATATTAAAAGGGTTACCTGTTTGTGTAGTTCTCTTAATCCAGCTTAACTCTCACTTCTGAGCGGGTTGCAAAAATCAGCGAAATCGTTGAGATAAACCCCACGTCCGTTCAATGCATGGCTGCTAATCCGCGATGAATGGAAGATTTGTCTGGGAGATCGGAGAGTTTGACAGTGTCACCGCCAGACAACGCATCAGAGACATCAAACGCCGCAATTAATGCCCAGGGAAGCGTTAAGCGCGCCACTTGTGGCACTTGCAACTCAGCGACTTTTCCCTTTTCCCATTTTCATCCACGCAACCCGGCTAAGTGCAATTAACTTAGCAAAGTCAGCGACATCGCGACGCGTCTCGGCGGCCTGGGTCTCTCTATTTTTGCTCTGCCGAGCGCCTTAATCGAATTAGCAGGGCCTCCTCGAGAGGAATAGCCCTACTACACTCGTCCATTGATTGGAGTTAATGGGCCGTGACGACATCGCCCTCAAGGGTTTCCATTCTCCGCGAGCACCCGAGTGTGGGTTCCTCCGTATGTACTTTTATAGCTTTCGCCTTGAACTATTATTCGCTGAAACAATGTGGCAACTTAATGTTGCAAGGTGCACACGGAAAACGATAGTAAAAGTTAAGTCCTTGAAATAGAGTAAAATCTAACTATTCTGATATCAATTCCAATCCCCAAAAGACTTAGAAATGTTGTCCTATCTTAGTATTGATTAATACATTAATTTTATATTGAATATTTTTTATAAGATTTATTTTATAAACCCCCTGATTTCTTCTCAGTGCACAGATGCAGCGACAGTTCCGGTTTATTCACACAATTCCGCCAAGCGCCTTGGCATAGACACAGTGACAGACCGGAGAGCCGGCTTCGATAAAACGCCAGCCTCGGATGCGAAACGAGTTTGTTTTTTTTTTTGCTGGCATCTCGGCAGACTTGCATCTTTCACTGCCAGGGCCACTGGAACTTGGATCGATTCGTGGATTAGCGGCGACAACTTCATTCCGTTCCCGATCTTCTTCCCTACCCCCAGTGCCCTTCCTATTACCAGTCTTGGCTGCCACAATGTGTGTATCCAGTATCTAGCGAATACATTGTGTGTGTGTTTAGTATCCAGCAGATACTTTGTGGTTGTGTACGCCTGGTATCGCTGTGTGGACATGTGACTGTTTATGGCTTCGCTTTGCCCCTTTTAGCGGCCTTCTGGGGGGCTCCCAGCAGGAGGAGCACTTGAAGGCGAACGAGGAGGAGGACTTGGCCCTTGGATTCTTTTCCATTCAACGCTCACGAGTGGTCTTCATTAGGGGGCTGTCTTGTCTAGATGTCTAGATGTCTACATGTCTAGATGGGAAAACGAGTCCAAGCCGGCCTTTAAAGTCAACTCGAGCATCGCCCGAGTGGCAGGCAGGCACGACTCTAGACAGCCTTTAAGGCCGTTTACACAGGATCTTCTGGCATTTCTACCTGGAGAAAATAAAAGAAAATACAGGAAAAACACAAAAAGGGGAACTGGAAGGGAAGGGCGGATGGCTAGCTGTCCAGCCAAACCGGTTGGCAGTTGGCCAAGTCGGCTGGCCACCACGGGCAATGTACGGTAATTCGCCTCAAATAAACTTCCAATTTGACCAAAACTGGAGCAACTTCATTAAGATCTCCCTTCGCAGTCACCTCTGCCGCTGATGAAATAGCCCAATTTTGGCCAAATCTCTGGGAGATCGCATAACAAACATGACGCTAATGACGTGTGTCTAACTCCGACTGTAATGTAAAGCCAAATATGCTGAAAATTAAAGTACAATTTTTATTTTTAAGTGGGGAAGAGTGGATTCTCTTTCGGTAAATAAAAAGGGATTTTTCATTTTGATATTTTATTCGATCTAACTAAAGGGAGAATACGGGTAATGGTTAGTTCTTTTAATTTTAATCCTTCGAGCCGGATAACTTTATACATATCCTGAACACTTATAGTTTCCCTTACCATAAACCGTTTTTTAAAATTTATTTCTTATTTTATCCTATTAATTTGTACCTAATTTAATTAATTCTATAACCCCTTATAAATATTCTTTACCAACTCCGACCTGGTCATGTGTGTACCTTAATGCGAAGCAACTAGAAATATGATGATGATGGGCTGCGATAGGGTGCGAATTGCGAAGCCAACTTCTGGGACAACAATGTGGCATGCCAAATTGGATGCGAATTTGGAAAGTTCCGCAATGATGGCCCACAGCTGTCTGCGAGTTGGGTCAACGTGCCACAGAACCAGCCGCAAAACACACAAAATGTACATATGTGTGTGCTGGCAACCTATCGGGTGCAAGTACGGGTACGGGCATTCCGACGATGACGACCCCACGAGACAATGCTCCTCATAATTTATTTACGTCAAAAGCCAGGCGACGGATGGCCCAGTTATATTGGGATGTCGGCAGGTGTTGGCCCGTCTTCATGCATATTTCATGTCGTGACTGTCGCCTTCGCCTGTGAACTAGTTCAAGTCAATCACAGCCTGGGGCGGCAACGACTGGTCCTGCTGGTCACGATGCAACCAAGTCCATCGACTGTCGTCCATCTGTTTTGGGTTGCGTGCCGGGCAACTTGACCGAAAAAATGAATTGTACTCGAGAATCCTATTTTAGCATTCGGGAAAAGGTCGGTGGCATGCAACTTGTTTGCATTTAGCTGCTGTGTCGCATGCCGAGAGAATGGGAGCGGGAAATGGGGATCGGGTCCGAAATGCCAGGCATCCCAAAAATACGCATCCCCCAAATGTGGGTCGCATCAAGTGAATCACTGCACAGGGAAAAGTTTCGTGTTAATTAAATTGGTATATTAAGGATTAGAGGTTATTTCTAGGAACAGAATAAATCTTCCATTTAAAATCTGATTGAATTTTAATAATATTTTTATATTTATCTTAGTTTTATCACAGATAATCTAGAACTTAATCCCAAATTTCCATCAGTGTACCTTACTCACAATCGCTTCTTACTCACTCTATCCACAGAGCTCGGCCATGTCCGCCACTCTCTTCGAGATGGCATCGCAACCGGAGGAACATCATCAGCACCAGCACCAGCAGCATCAGCAGGTGATCTGCCTGGAGGAGCAGCAGCTGGTTGTGGGCATGACCAGCCTGGAGCTGAGTGAGTCCGGCGTGGCGCCGAGTAACTGCGATGGCAGTGACAGTGGCCTGGACGTTGCCAGCAGTTGCTGCCTCTCCCGGGTGACCCTGCAACGCGGACTCAGCAGCACCAGCGGTGGCTACACCAGCAGCAATGGCCTTGAGGAGATCTACGACAGCTGTGAGCTAAAGGTGACCACCACCACCACCACGGTGACCCAGACGCCCAGCGAGGCGGGCAGCGAGAAGACATCGCCGCCGCGAAGAACTAATGGCTCCGTGAAGAAGAAGGTTGCTATGTTCGAGCCAGAGCAGGTGGCTACAACTCCGGCCAAGGATCAATTACGCGGTCGAGTGGCCAATCTCAAGAGAGCCGAGAGTCTGCCACGGAACAGTGCGGCGCCGGGCTCTCCTGCCACACCTGCCCAGAACAACAAGCCGCGCTTGTCCTCCTCGTCCTTCCGCGTGCCCAGTTCCACGGCCACGCCCACCTCGGCCAGGTTAGCACGCCCCCAGAAACCGGACACCCTGCCCAATGCCCTGAATCGGGCACAGTCTGTCCAGCGGCTGGCCCAGGTGCAGAGAACTCCCTCGTTGAGCCGAGCACGCACCCCAGGCACTCCCTCCGACGATGGTCGTTGGCCGGCAAACCGAGGAGCAGCGCGTCGCGGGATGTCAGTGACCCCGGATGTCACCGCGAACCGGATGCGAGGCAGTCCAGCGCCCGGCGGAACCCTGCCTCGGCGCCGGAAGCAGCAGTCCGTGGAGGATCTAACGGGCGGTCGCCTGTCCAGGAGCAACTCAATCAGTCGAGCGGCTGCCGTAGACGCCCGCATGACCTCGTCGGTGATGGTGGTTCCTACGAGTCGCAGGAGCTTGGCTCCCGCCACCGCCAAAGTAAACTCCTTGCGGAGACCGCAGCCAGTGGCGCCCAGGACGAGGATCTATCACGAGACTGCAGTGCAGACGGCGCTGACCAGCGACGACTTGGAGCAGGTTCTGGGCGGAGGCCTCCTGCAGACCCGCGCCCTGGACGCCGTGGAGCAGCGGAACCAGAGCACCCAGGCGGAGCCCGACCAGAGGGACGCCGAGATAGATCAGCTGCGTCAGGAGGTCCGCCAACTAAGTGGCAAGCTGCAGCGGGAGCGGGAGGAGAAGCTGGCCATGCAGCAGGAGCTGCACCTCAACACGGAGCGGGTGATGGGCATGCTGGAGCTGGCCCGCGTGGTCAGTGCCAGTGCCGGAACGCCCACATCCGATGACAGCGGCGATGGCAGTGGCCACGACAGTCTCCTGATGCTGGAGTCCCAGATCCAGATGAGCGGCCACGAGCTGTTTGAGCGCCAGCAGGAGATCGGCCAGCTGAGGGCCATGTGTCGAGCCCTCCAGATGGAGATGCGCCGATCCCTGGCCACGCAGCAAGTGCTCCTCCAGGAGAAGGCCGCCATCGAGCAGGAGTCCAGCGAGCTGCAGGACTTTCTGCAGCACGAGAAGGCGGCCCAGTGCGATGCCCTGCGGGAGCTGGAGGCGGACTACCAGGCGGCCAAGTCCCAGCTGACCAATCGAGAGGAGGAGACCAAGGTCCTGCGAGACGAGTGCCGGCACCTGGTGAGGCTCAACGAGCAGCGGCGCCAAGAGAACCGCCTGCTGCAAACGAAGTACTCCGCCCTGGAGAACAAGTCCCGGGAGTTGATCCATCAGCAGAATGCCTCGGTGGCTGGAGCCTCCACGGCGCTGTCGGGACTGCACTCTCGTCTGGACGGACTGGTAGAGCAGCTGGTCTATTCCTACAGTATTTCCGAGCAGGACTTGGAGGTAGGTCTAGCTAGGGATTACCTATTTATATTTGAATCTAAAGGGTATTTCTCTTTCAGGACATTCGCTTCCAGGCGGAGTCGGAGCAGGTTCAGAACGGCCAAAGGCCCAATGGCCTGGACCTGCCCATTTGTCCTGCAGCCGCTGGCGATGCCATCCACACCCTGGTCCTGGCCAGCGACGGCTCCCTCTCGCCGCAGCGCAATCAGTCCTTCATTGCCGCTGTCATCGGTGCCATTCGCCAGGCCACCACTCACTCCGGCAAGCGGCTGTCCCTCCGCCATGCGGGAAAGCGGAATGGAGTGGGAGGAGGTGCCTCTGTCCAGGCCACCAGCACAGCAGGAGGCACGACCCAAGAGCCACAAGGCAATGGGGGTAGGATGCCTAAGCAATCCCTCAAGATTCCTCTACTAATATTCCATTCAAAACCTTCTTTAGACGACTCCGACTCCACGGAAATGCTGGACTCCGAGACGGAACCCTGCCTGCTGATGATGGACAACGTGTTGGAGGATGTCGTGCACCCCGACTCCCATTCCCACAACATGGTTTCCTCCTGCACGGGCATGATCTCCCAAATAGAGTTGCCCACGGAATTGATTAGCCAGTGCAGCCATCACAACAATATCAATGGCTGTGGAGCCGGAGGCGATGACTCCCTGCAGCAGCTGTCCCAGGCCATCACCAATCGCCAGCAAATGGAGCTGCACATGCATAAGATGAGTGCCATGCCCATGAAGTGAGTGCCTCTAATAGGTTCTTGATAGGATCTATAATCCTTACTAGTATTCCCTTTAGTCCTCGCGATCAGTGCAACACGGAGGAGCTGAGCTGCCACGATTCGCTGGCGGAACTGCCCTCCCTGATGGAGTACAGCACCGCCCAGGCAGTGGTAGATCAGGTGATCGAAGTGGACACCCTGGTGACCAAATTGCTCAAGGTCCTGCGACTGGTGCAGCTGGACAATGACAACTGCATACAGCAATTGATTGTGGACAAGTAAGTGGGGATTAAACCCTTTCTGGACTTCAATCTTTAATATTATTCTCTCATGCAGGAACAAGCTGCAGCAGCACAAGGAGGACATGCTGGAGAAACTAAAAGACTTGGAGGACGTCAATCTGAAGCTGCAGGACGAACTCATGGACGCCACCCAGGAGCTGATGATCAAGGGCAGCGACCTCAGCGGCGCCAAGGCCGAGATGCAGCGCCATCGCAACGAGATCGACGTAAGGTTCTAAGACTTGAGCCATTTTTCTGTCGACTTTTCCGTTGCGCATATCCTTCGAAGACATTTCTATATATCGTTATCGTTTACCGTCAGATATATTCTCATATGTTGTACACCCCATCTCGATCGCGATCTTATTTTATTTGATTCATTTAGTGTTTAGTTGTAGTTTTAATTTTGAATAAATTACTTGGCCTATTTACGTCTTGAGTTGTAGTCGTTGAGCGATCTTTTACATTTCAATCAATCATCAATCATCACCTCTACCATCTCTCAAACATCATCAAAACGACATCTCGATGGTCCGACAGTCCCAAATCAAGTTCAAAAGCGCACTATTTCGTTTAAAATGAGACTTCGAGTCGAGACAAACCAAACTAATTGCCAATGTAACCACCACCACCACGCTACTGCTTCTGCATCATCCCATATACCCAATCCCGGCCAGCGCTTGAACGAGGACATCTGCACCCTGAGCACGCTGTGCAGTAGCTACAAGAAGCTGTCGCCCACCACAGAGTTCCCGCCCATGAGGCTGCTTTCGCCCAGTCAGGACTCCGAGCAGGGCGACACCCTGGGCATCCTGAATCTGCTCAAGATGTGGCAGGCGGGCGGCCAGCTGCAGGATCCCAGGGTCAGCGGTTACCTGCAGAATGTCAGTGGTAGTCAGGTTAGTTCCAAATTTAAGCAAGAAGAAAATCCCCATTAACTCCCTTCATAACTTAGCTCCCAAACTCGCCTCAGGATAACAACAATGTGGAACGCCTTAGGATCTACGCCAACCAGCTGGAGCACGTGTCCCGCGTCTTGGACGATGGCCTGCCCATGGAGCTGCATGCCCCACTCCAGCAGTTGCGGCAGGACATCGAGGTCGTGCGCACGAACGCCAGTTGGACGCAGCTCCTGGAACTCAACGAAACGGATCACAATGCCAATGGCGATGTGTCCACGCCTTGAATTGTGTCAAAAACAAAGGAAAACTGTTAACTACTTATTAGGACTTGAGCGTTGTTTACTTTTACGTAGTTAGTTACAAATGTTTGCGTCCAATTCGATGGGGCATAGAAAGATGCCATCGATTGCAGCTCTAGATGTTTTAACCACGTCCAAAGGAAGAGATCATTGATGCATTCCACATTCTAACTAGACGACTTCCTTTGACCTCTGCACACAGGGGATCCAAGCAGATCTAGATCCATTTGGAAGTAATGAGAATTTAGGTTAGTTTTGCATTTAAATTAAATATTGTAGCATACTCCGCAGCGTTTTTATTTTTTTGTGCTGCATACTTTTTGTCTTGTCTCGTTTTTCTGCAGCCCTGATCAAAGTTAGTGGGTTGAAAAGTATTAAGGAAAATCCTACACTCAAATTAAACCTAGAACTAAGTTAAAATTTGTTGAGATAGCACCCTAGAAAGAAGCTCCATCAAGCCATACAGGATTAGCATCAGTCACAAAGGAAATTTAGCTTTGTTCACAGACAACAACCATTGCTTATGAGTAGAGGCCTCAATTATCCTTCGGGATATACGGAATTCCTTGCCGCATTGCCAAAAATATATTTGCAGCAGCCACAATTTGCTATTCAGCCATCGGAAAAAGATATATATGAGAAAGATAGAACCTGTGTACTGAGAATAATGAAGGCCTTCGAGTTTCGAAAGCAAGCTGTTTGTTTAATACACGTACAATAAATAAGCATAAACTAAATACATGTGTATGTATAAAAATCAACTATAAATGATAAAAACAATTTCGCAAAATTTTTGAAATCCCTTGAAATGGTGAGTAAGCCTAGGTAAGTCTATGTATATATATAGAACGATATATTGTATATATATGGGGTGTGTATATAGACAGCAAAGTCCTGTCGACGCCGTTCCTTTGTCTCTTTTCGTTTTTGTCTTTTGTGTGTTGCCGCTGCTCTGTCTTTACATTTACAAATAATCTCACAATTGGGGGGATGATAGGATCCTGCCGGGTCCTAGAAGGAGGGCTTGCTGCTGCCCATGCTGCGGGCCGGCAAGCTATTCGTCTTGGCCGTGGGATTGTCGCGGGCCTGAGAGTGGGCCACCACAATGCTGAGGCACTGCACCCACTCCTCGGCATTCTTGCCGTCCTTGGGCTTGAGTATTAGGGTCTGGTCGGCGGTGAAGATCTCGAAGGCCTTGGGTATGTTGCGGGCGCCGCGCGACACCTTCACCGATCGTATCTGGTTCACATCGATGCTCTCGCCGCCGCTCTAGGGGATTCTTAATGTTAGCCTGGGTTGGGGTTATGTATCTTTGATATACTCACAGATCCCTTGCAGGACAGATGGGCGCCGGAGAGGGTGAAGTAGCGCGTGCGCCAGCGCCGGAAGAGTCGCCACTTGCCCTTCTTCTCCTTCAGCTGGCCCTCGATCATGGGCTGGTTGCTGCCATTGAGGAAGCCCACCGCCTTGTCCGGATGGTTGCACAGGAAGCAGCCCCACTGGAACTCTAGCTCGTTGCAGTTGGGGTTGGATTTGTCGGTCTTGGAGACCTCGAAGACGTCCAGGAAGCCCGAGTGACGCAGCTCGTTAACCAGGATCTCGCGGTCCTTAAAGGGGGAGGGAATAAGGAATGTTAGAAAAATATTTAAGTCAAAGACATTTGAATATAAATATGAGTTCCGCCACATGATTTTTTGCGCGCTTTTCGTTGCCAGCCAAAAAATAGCTGCATATTGCAAAACAAATATATGGCCTTTCGGATTCCTAGTAATAATATTGGTCATTGCTTAAACCCACCTTGACCTGCGGAAACTGACTGGTGACCAGCTCGGTGAAGCTGCGATTCTCGCACTTGAGTATCTGCCAGATATTCTTGAGATTGCTAATGCCGGACTCACGCGTGCTCAGCACGCACTTCTCCTTGACCTAGAATAAGTAGTATTACTATAATCTGATCTGTACGTTTATAAACTTTTCTAAGCACTCACGAAATGGCGCACTTGAAAGTCCAGGAACATCATATGTATCCAGGTCTTGGGATTGCGCGTTCGCATCGTAAAGCAAGTCTTGGAGTACAGGCAATGGGGTCCTCGGATCTGGCAGGCAAAGTGCAGCTTGGCCACCTTCTTGGTCCGACGTTCTGCGAATTCATTGGAAACTGTGTGTGATGTGTGTGTGTGTGTGCGGGTGTGTATTTATGGAAGGAGTTAGAGATTGAGGGAAAAGGGCACCGCCAAGGACTTACCCTCGATGCTGCAGCGCGTGGGCGGTGGCAGATGCTGCGACACCTCGTCCATGTACGACTTGATCGAGTTGAAGTTCTTCTCGCAGAACTGCTGGACGGGATCGCGCATTATCTGGTACGGCTCGAAGGTGCTCATCCGCTGGTCCATCACGCTGTTGGCGTTCAGCAAGGTGCGGCTGGTGTTGTCGCTGCGCCGCGGGGCCACATTGGTCGTGGGTCCCGAAACAATTACTTCGCTCTGAAAGGATGTTTTTGTAAGGATCTACTTTATCCAAAGGTTATTTTTTTGTCCCTTACATTTCCATTCACGGGCAGCTTCATCACCGACTTGGCATTGCCATTGCTGGAGGCCTGGGGCAGCGCCGGAGAGGCATGATGCACGGACACCGCGTTCGGCGTGGGAACCGGCTGAGCCGTGGTGGCCGCCGCCGCAGCCTGTGGTATGGAGATCGAACCCACCGACTGGTTGAGGGCATCCGTGCTGTACTTCATAAGCACCGTGCTCGAGTTGAGCAGCGTGGACGGACCCTGGGAGTGCGGCCTCACCTTCGAGGGCGACGTAGTCACAGTCACGCCGCCGGAGGTCACGGGAATGCCGTGTTTGTTGTGCCCGGTGATGACCACGTTGTTACTCAGTGGCGGCACCGGCGTTATGGGCGGATTGTTGAAGGCGGTTGGGGTCTTGGGCGTGGCCCCAGGCTGCACCACCACATTGCCGTTGGAACTGCCGCCCGGCTGCTGGTTGATCTGCGAGTTACTCAGCCTGGTCATGCTCTTGTGGAGTCCTCCCACGGATCCGCTGGCCACGTTCAGCCGGGTCACACTCCGGTGCGTGTTGCTGGCGGGATGGAGGCGACCCGTGCTCCGGGAATCACCCAACTTTACCCTCCTTGTATAGCCCGCGTGCTGTGGTGTAGGCGTGGCTGTGGACACGGGCGTGGAGGTGGCGATGGGCGCTGAGGCGGAGGCAGGTGGAGCGACGGGCGTGGCACTAGCTGTGGTGGCCTGCTGGATGATCGTGGTATTGCTGGACGGTGCGGCAAGGGGAGCTGGCTTCAGCTGTGGACTGGGACTGGAGCTGTTCAGGCTGACGATGGTAACTCCGCCGGAGATCTTGTTCCCCAGCGCATTGCCCACATCCTGCTGCGAGCTGAGAGCGGCGTTCTTCTGCCGGACACAGGCCAGGACCTTGTCCGTGAACAGCACCGGATAGGCGGAGCAGAGTCGCGTGGCCTCCTGCTGCAGCAGCGCCTGGGTGGGCAGGTGCTCCAGCACAAAGTCCAGCGCCTGCTGGGCCGTCTCCTTGCTCCCAATACCCGCCGTGGTCATGATCTGGGCGCAGAGAGGGATGGTTCCTGGGTTCGTCTTGGCCGCCAGACGCAGCTGCTCGAAGTGGTCGACGAGGAGGTTGGGCGAGTGCTGGGCCAGCTTTAGGAGGATCTGCATGGTGATGCTGGAGGTGTCGCTGTCGAGCAGGAAGCCGCACAGCTGTGGCACACACGACTGCAGCACCTCGGGGGATTGCTGCACAATCAGCAGGTAGAGCTGGAACACCGCCATCCGCTCCTGGGGATCACATTGCGGCAGCAGGGGCATCAGCAGAGGAGCATGCGGTGTCACCGCCTCCGGGGCCACCTCGTACACCTGCGAGAGCACCCGGAGCAGGCCATAGTTCCCCGACAAGATGGACTCCATCACAGACTCCGTGTGCGGACTCAGCAGGCAGGCGTGGTCGATGGCCGCCAGCGACAGGTAGCTGGCCAGGTTGCGGGATAGCTCCTTGTTGCCCTTTGGCAGAAACTGGACGGCAACGGGCAAGGCTATTTTCATCAGTTCTTTTTTGTCGTAGTTCTGGGGAAAGGAGAGGATTAAGATATTATATATAAACTTTATGGATTTAATTAATATTACCAGAAAAATGCTGGAGATTATGTCGGCTGCTATCTTGGCATGTGGCGGCTCTTCCTTAGTGGTACCCGATGGCTGGAGATTCCACAGCAGGCAGGTCTTGAGCAGATCCACCAGAGCGGCACAATAGCGCTCCGCTGTGCGCGTTTCCCGGATGCAGGAGAGCACCCGCGTCACACAGATCTCCACCACGCTCTGGTCATTGTTGTTCTTCACATAGTCCGCGTGGGAGATTATAGGACTGATCTCGGAGAGCTGCAAAGGGGTAAAGAAAGTGAGATGGAACTAGGGGGAAGAGTTTGGATCTTTAGTAACCTACCACCTCCGTGATGTCGTCCACAATATCCGCATCTGGAACAGAGAAAAGATCTCCGGCTCGGGAAAGATCGCGCTTGGCGAGCACTTTGTTGAAGAGGTCGTGCATCTTTGGAGAAGTCTCCCAATTAGGGTTGGTCAAATTGCATCATCAAACTGTAGGATTATTATTAATTATTATATATTTATTTATTTATTTGCACACTGTTTGCTTAATTATAAACTAAGTTACAGGATAAATATCAGCCATATTATGTATTATTTTAAGAATGTATTTGAAAATTTATAAATTAATTAAATGAAATTAGTCAGGCCTGATAAATGAAGTACTATAATAGCTGTCATAGAAAAATATGTTAGAAAATGAATATCAAATACCTCCAGGAAATCAAATACTAAATAAAAATCGGTTATTCTTTTCGAAACTTTAAAAATATGCTAAAAATATATAATACTTCCCTAAATCCCTCAATAAGAAGCTGAAAAAGTATGCTCCCCCATTTCAAGTGCATCGATAATCCCTCCAAATCACACAAGATCAAGTAATCCCCGCCTAGATCAAATGCGAATTAGTCGGGAGTTTTCTTGCCTATTTTAGTCACTGCATTTTTTCAGTGTCACGTTGTGGAGTTGGCCCATTGCCAAAGTTCAGGCGCCTCTGGCAGCCACTTTTTATCTTATCGCCCGGCAACTAGTCCGCTCGCGAACACAGAGGTTCGTCCGGAGCCCCGAAATACTTGTTGCTCCAGAGCATTTCTATTCTCGTGCGCTGTGCAAAAGTGCATATATAGTTTTGTATACAAATAGATACTCGGCGGACACCGAATACTTGTTGCATCGCCTCGACTCTTATCTTAGATACTCAGATACGCGCACTCAGATGACCTTGCCGAGTGCGCGAAGGCACTTGAACTACGTAGTGCGAGCGCTAATTGCTGGATAGATATTGGAGCTCTATAAATCCAGGTGAATTATGATTCGTCATAATTAATTTCTCCTATCTTTATGGGTCGGGAATATCTTTATAATTGGGAATATGTGCAGGTTTTGGCACACATCGATTGCTCGTGTATTGAGTTTGTTTATTCAAGTGAAGTCGAATTCGGATTCGAACCTCATAGCTATTCTGCGAAACGTTTCCCTTCTGTTTTCAGTGGGGTTTCCCGTAAACGATGGTGTTTGCCCACGTCCACTCGGCCACCCTTGTGTTTGCCCAGATAGCCGGCTAATTTGTTGGCCAACGGCGTCTTTGGGCCTTCGTGGAATGCACGCGGGGACTGAGTGTGTGTCTCTTGTCTTTTGATTAGATGCGCAGAATTCCTGACGTGGATTAGCCGCGACTTAGCGGATCATCCAGCCGGGGAATTCGCTGGCTGGCCAAATGAGTGGGCAGCTGAAAAAAAATAGAAAAAGCTGGCAGAAAAGTCATTTCCCGCGGCTGTCCCACCATCAAGGAAGCAGACGCCAACGCCAACGAAAACGCCAACGCCCGGGTTATTAAATTTTCAAATAAAAACCAAGAGCCAAAACCAAAACCAAAACCAAGAGTTGCATAATAATCCAAAGAGGCCAGTCAGCCGCTCTGCACGCGAATTGCAGACGGCCTGGCCTGGGCCTGGGCCTCTGGCGGACAGGCGGACACAGCTGACGGACGGACAGACATTTGCTTCCTGGAAACCGGGACAGCGACTGTGAAGGAGAGACAGAGCTGCTTGAGCTGTTGCTGTTCCTGTTGTTGTTGATATTTATGGCTCATTCGCGCTCAGGTTGCAGCAGCAACAACAAACAGAAAAACTGGTTAAAAAATAAATAAAGAAGCAGCAACAAGTCGCAGCAGCAGCAGCAGCAGCAGCAACTGCGGCAGCAACTTTGAGCGCCCGAGAGAAAATTAAAAGAGAAATAGAAACACACATATGTATGGACGGGTACGGCTACGGGTAAGGGTATAAGTAATGGATGATGGCGTTGGCTAAAACATAAACCGAAACCGGTGCGGCAGGTTAATACACACGAAGGCCGCGGCTTCGATGCCCCACAAGAGAGAGAGAGAGGAGAGGAACAAAGGGGGCTTCGTGGTCTCCAGATATTCGGAGACAGAGTGGAAACAAAGGCTGTGCCAAAAATCCGAGACCCCATAATTCTCCGCTTAGATTATATTTGCATTGCTCCACAAAATGGCAGAGTTCACAAACGGAATAAACACAGACACTAAATATATTTATTTTATTTTATAACTTTAACTAGTTCGTATCTCTAACTGGAGCGAATTGTGAATAAATTATATAAGGAGTCTGAAAGGATTGATGAAATTCTATAAATATAAAATATTTATCAGATCAATTTCTTATTTAAATCTAAATAGTATATTATTATAGGTTCATCCTAAAATATCTTCCCTTTAAAATCAAGCTTTAACAACTGTTTAACAGTCTTAAGTAAATTTTAAAAATTCCAGCCAGTGACGCAAAAGTTCTGGAGTAACCTCTTTAACCCAAAAATATTCAAGTGCACGCAATTTCCAGATCTTAAAGACTCCATTACTCTCGAACCAGTACGTGACAGATCGCCGTTCGATTTATGGAAGTTCGTCTGTATTTCGTAAGAGCGTGCGAATGACTCAATTCTCCGATAGAGACGCTGAGACACCGAGATAGAGCCAGAGATTCTCCGTTATGAGTAACTCTACCTGTTGGCCAGGGCTGGTCCATGCGGCCAAGTGGCACGGCCTCCGTCGCGGACTCGATCTCCTTGTAGGGAGTTTCCGCGAACCAGGCGGCCGGCTCACATAACCGTCACCCTGGACGTATACGTATTCCGATCCAGCGAGCATTCCGCTCCTCCGAATCCGAGTCGCATTGCGTGCACGGCGAGAGCAGAGTGTTCGGTTCTTGTTTGCGCATTCCATTGTCATACCTGGCCAGTACCCGGAGGAGCGTCAAGTGTCTCGACTGCCTGCCAGTGGCAACCAACCAACAACCTGCAACTTGCAACTTGCGACTGCAATTACACGTCGGTCCAAAGTCTGGCCAGCGGAAGGAGGCAATGGTTTTTGGCGGCATAACTAGTATTAGTCGCTGTCGGGAAACTAGTTTTCCACTCACCACTCACGAGCTCGCCTCACCTCTGTTCTGGCTACCCTACGCATGCGCAGACAGTCGTCGGCACCGCTGGGCGGAATGGGATGGAACTGGTGACTGGTAACTGGTAACTGGTAACTGGGATGGGATGGCACGGATTGATAATATATTTGTCTGAGCTCTGAAATCTGGGTTGCAGATGTCACTGGTAATTATTGGTTATCGATCGGGAGGAGTGGGGTATCTGGTGATAATGTGGGAACGATCTACGCAGTGATCTGGGGCTGCTAGATGGTTGTGGTTTGGGATAGGCTTGTAGGTATTTAATAAAGTTAGTTATGAACTAGAGAAAATACATTTTACTACTTGATTTTATAAAGCATTAATGATTAATGAGTATTAAAGTATTAATGAGATTAAAAGATCCCTAAATACGTAAGATCAGCACCAATTTCATATCCTTATTCGGGATAAATTGTATACTTCAAGGAATAATAAAACAATATTAAAATTAAAAGACTTTTAATTAAATCTATATGCAAATAGTATTTATTAATATTACAAGTAAGTAATAGCGTTCGATAAAATGCAAATTGAGCAGTAAGTGTTACAAAATAAATCAAATACATTAATTCTGACAATATCTATTCCTAATCTTAAGAGTGAATTTGTTTTATCATTTTTAAAATGTTTATTAATCGAAACCTGGCTAATTATCTGCGTTGATTGCATCACCATTTAAATTAAAATGTTATCTACCCCACTGAAGCCACTTATAAATTATTCGCCGCACTCCCCGCAAATCTACCCATGTTTTTTTCGGGGGGACTGCGAAAAGTAAAGACAACATCAACACGGTAATCCGATCCCGAGACATGGACGTGGCGAGGGGTGACAGGAGTGCGAGCGAGTATGTTGAAAAATGAGCGGCGCGTGAAACTTATTAATGAAAAGGCCGCGAACGAAGAAATCGCTGCGAATTAGCACAACAACAAGAAGAACACACCAAAGTATACAAAACAGCCACCAACACTCGGGCGCACACTCACTTTTTGGCACATTCTAATGGGGGCTTTGGCTTTGGAGCCTGCAATCGTTGTAGGGTTTAGCTACCTGGTTGAAATTTTTACCTGCACAGAAATCCCCTGGTGAAATTTGAATTTAAACACTTTTTAAAGATTCTTTGAGTTGCGAAGTGTTAAGAATAAGACTTTAAATTAATATTTGGGACCATACCCTTTATAAAATAATTTCAAAGGGTTCTTTAAATAATTAAATATATTATCAGAGTTACTGAAGACCTCACAAACGGCGCTTGGCGGCGAATTTGAATTTTGAACGGTAAATGGGCAAACTCACCGGACTGCATCTGTGTTCGTTGGCGGACAGCTGGTCATGTCAGTGTCACTAGCCGCAACTGGAACTGGTCCGAAGTCGGAGTTGAGCCCCGATCTCCTCTCTTTGCGGCTCTCTTTGTCTGCGGTTCCTGCTCTCTGGCTGCGGCAACAAAAACACTTGGAAAGGCACACCACACACACAAAAAAAAGGTAGACAAGGTAGATTGTTTTGTTGCTGATGTTGCAGTTGTTGTTGCTTCTGCTGCTGCTGCTGCTGCCTCTTTTGTTGCTGCTGCTGCTGCTGCTGTTGTTGTCTTTGGCCAAGTCAGCCGCAACCGTGTTATATTATTTTTTTATTATTGCTGTGGCTGCCTGTTAACTTTTGTTAACTTTGGGTGTAGTTCAATATTAATTTAATTGTTGCTGCTGAAAATGCAGAATTATTGTTGGCGTTATTTATTTTTTACGGCCGCGCTTTGTTGCCGCGCCAGCGCATTGCTTTTTATGCAAATTTTCGCATTTCGTGTATATTCTTAAATAATTTTTTTGTTTTGTTTTTTGTTTTTATTTTTATTGTGGCATTTATTTATGTGTGCGGCCGCTGCTTTTGACGTTGAGTTGACTGTTGTTTCAGCCACAATGCCCTGTGTTCCACTATGCCTGATTTCTTTGTATTTTTGCTAATCACATTTTGTTAACACACACATACACGCACACACGTAGGCACGCACACACTCAAAGGCGGCGATATGTGGGGGGCGGGGGTATCGGGATCGGTATCGGTATCGAAGTGACGAGCGCGCTGGCCAAGCGAACGCGTTTGGGCCCGAACGAAGACTGACTGGAAACGACCAAAATGGAATGGCAAAGCGAAGCAAAGCAAAGGCAAAACCAAAACCAAAACCAAAAGCAAAGCAATGGCCACAACAACAAAGCCCAATTGTCAGACTGGCTGACACCGACGGGTTGTGGTTGTTGTTGTTGTTGTCGTTGCCTGTTTGTTTTGCACGATCGCTCTCTCATCTCGCACTCTTTCTCTCTCTCGTAACCAAGTTCTCTCGGCCTCTCTCCTTCGGTCTACCTTTCTTCTCGGAGTTCCTTTGCTACTGTGCTCTGTAACAGGTGTATGGGTTTTATGAATCACATAACCTATAAACAAAATACTTAAATAACCTATTTAAATGTCCATTCTCATAATTAAATCTAAATATTTGGTTTTCTTATTTGATAAGAATCGGGTTATTTTATTAAGACGTCTCAGATATATTGAGAAAATTTCGAAATAAAATTAAAATTAAAATTAATAAATGCCTACAAGTTCTCTAAATATTCATAAAGTACAAACTATTTTAAATCAGTCAAGAAAATCATTTCTAATGTATTTCTCTCCCAACAGTTTTTGCACGACAAGTTTTCATAGCACACTTTTCAGCTCTATTCAATATTGTTTTCACAGGGTATCCACCTGTCATTCCCTCACATGTAGCCCAGTTTGTCACTCTTTTTGCCCACACGAGTTTATCGCTGTTCTGCCTTTGCTCTTTTCATTCATAAACAAAAAACTCAGCCCGCGCTCTGCCTCTCGCGCTCTCTTTCCCTTCTTGTTCGGTATTTTGCTTCACCTGTTGCGCGGCTTGGCAACTGGCAACATGTTGCTCGAGGCAGCAGTCAATGTTGCTGAGTGCATTTTAAATGTTGCTTGAGGGTTCTTTGTTGCTAAAGCATTTAAAATAATTCTAGTAATATCACGAAATATCGTGGCTAATTATCAGGGGACTTTTTGTTAATGTCGTGCTAAGTCTTAAAGGGAAAATTTTAACAGATTAATTTATAGGTGTGCGATTGGCCATAAAGTTAAAAATTATCTTTTAAAAGAACCGCTTTTAATCAATAAACTTATCATTTAATTAACTAGCTAACGATATTTTATTCTTGCCATTAAAATGCAATAGCTGTAGATTAAGATAAAATTCAACCTTTTAGACTTGTATATTGGATAAGTCTTATTCCTTCTATTTAATGCATTAAATATTCATAATACGGACGCAGGCTTTCAATTAAATATTTAGTAAATTTTTAAGATCAATTCACTTAAAAGAGAAGTGAAGAAAATAGGATTCGAATGTGATTCCCCATCTTAGAAGTCAAGTAATCGATAGCTCAAGGTCGCCGAGTGAAGGAACTTGAAGTTACAACGGACATCTTCCGCTCGACATTGAGCCCGTGCGTTTGGGCAAACACTCTCGAATATCCATTAACGACGAGCCGCTAACAAGCGCCACCGGCGGTGCAAAGTACTGCTCAGCGGTGCAGCGCCCCACAGGCACTTCCTATATTTACCAGATACTATATAGTACCCATACCATTTCCCAGGTAAATAGCCGCCAGCGAGGCGAATGCACCACTTGAGTCATCGGGTCAGTGGGTTTCAGTACAAAATTAACATTCAAAGTTTATTCCGCATTAAAAAAGGCATGTAACATTAGGGGTTTTAGTCTCTGGTTCTAGGATTGGTGTTTTGGTTGAGCGCTTAGGCATACTTGGCCACCAAACCCTCCACGAAGGTGATGTACTCCTGCTGGGCAGCCTCGCTGCTCTTGCCCTTCTGCTTGTTCCAGGCCTCCCACTTGGCCTTGCCCTTGAGGTCGAGCAGACCGGGCTTGGCGGTGTCGTTGTCGCCCACGCTGGCCTGCTTGAAGAGGGCGTACAGCTCCAGGAACTCATCATCGCTGGGGCGCTTGGTCAGGCTCTTCACCTTCTCGGCGGCGGCGTTGAATTGCTGCAGGAAAAGTGTTTTTTTTAAATATGGTCTTTTTCAAACATTAAACTAGCGTTGAAGAGCTGTTAAAAACTCGTTAAGAAGGGGATATTTAGTGAGGCGATACAACATTAAACCAAAGTATTCATTACCTGTCATTACAAGACAACAAAAAACAATATTTACTTTAAAGTTTAAGCAACTTTGCACATGTAAAATTACTATTAATATGATACTTTACTGGGCTGGAAAATAAATATATCATGCAGTCCGGGAAAAGGGTGAAAATGGCAACACTTTCATTACCACTGATGAGTGTTCAATTTTTAAATAAGATAAGAATTATCCTTCAGATACTGACAGGAAATAGAAAAGATTTTTTCCTTATTAGAGAGGTTCTTGAAAGAGTTTAGCTTTATCAGGTTGGATTAAATTTCCATTTAAAAAACACTTGTCATCAAGCCTATACCCAAGGTAAAGTTCAATCTAATCTCGTTTGTATATTTTAAGAATGTATATTTCTCTAGTAATAAATTCAGTTGATATTGTGATTTCGCCAAGTGAAGGCTAATCGAACAGTTCGATTAGCTTTAGCTTATCGCCCTTCTAAGTGTCGTTCTAAATATCTTTCTGGGAAGTACTTACCTCGGAAACGGGCATTGTGGTCTAGATTTTATCTGCAATAAGTGAGATTGTTAAAAAGTAGAATTAGTCTAATTTATTTCATGTTGGGTTTTATGTTTACTATCATAATTGCTTGTTGGGGAAACCAGTTCGCCGCTAATACCCTTGGCGAGTGCCAAACTGACTCAACTGACCCAAAACTGAACTTTGGCCCCCGTGGGCCGATCTCGACGAAAGAAGTTTGCTAATGGGTGTTTGTCGGACCCCACACACATCTCGGACTTTCTCCCCAGCGGAGAAACATAACGCAACTGGAATTCTGCTGGAACATATGTACATACATTTGCCGCGGAAGCAGAAGAGGCAAATATTTAACATTTTTGAAAGGGAGCGTTAGCGTTAGTGGGCAACGCAACCGTTAGCGGCCGCTTTTGGCCCGCGAATTTTCGATCAATATGGGCACGGGCGTGGTGTGGGCTTCGTACGTGTCGTGCACTCAGCGAAAATACCCGCCGTAAATGGAACAGCTTTATTTATGGTAAGAAATGTTCGCAAACAGGAATCGAGTTGCTAAGTATACTCGTTAAGTTTATTTGCGTAAAAGACTGCAAGTGTTAGATGTCAAACGATGATGATTCAGTCATCACAGCGACTTGGGGTTAAGTGGGTGCTAAATGCATTATTGCGAATATTAATTATGAAATTACTAGAGGCATTTCTGATGCTATTTGATATTAATTCGAAACCTTCCCGTAATAATTTGTTCAGGATCTGTAGGCTTAGTCACTGCACAAATTCCACTATTAATTTTAAAAGAGTTATTCGACTGAAAAATCCCTTTTTCGCAGTGTTGTACATTTCCATAATTGATTTTGGCAGGTGCCCGATTTCACACACCCTGTTTCGGGTATTATCTGACTGAGTTTTTATGTGTCAGACCTACAATTAGTGGCCACTGATAGGTAATTCCGCACCGGGCTATGGAGCAATTGAATCCCGATTGGAACTCGGCACTTACTTTGGTGTTGGCGGTCGCAGAACTAAACACTGTTTGAATTCCAATCTCGCGGTGACTTTCAATTTAAGTCTTTCCATATCGCGCGATCGCCTCACCGAGAAAGCTTCTCCCAAAGAGAGGCAGAGAGAGCTTCTCTCGGCTCCCGGAGAATTCTCCGCGGATCAGGCAGGGAGCTTTCGCTTGAGTGGGTTAGGCAATCGCCGGCCTGATAATGCAGGCCCGCTGATAGCAGTTCCGATGCCCTGATAAAACCTACAGACCCGGTGGACACGAAGCCACGTAATCGCTCGCGGATCGAAGTTCGAGCGCCCTCCTATCGCCAAGTGAAAATCGAGGAAATCGAGGGTCAGGGGCGGCGGTTGCCATAATGCACGAAAGCTCCAATAAAATGCCGCTCAGCCGGACAAACACCTGATGATTGCTACTCTGTGTGTGTGCTCATATCTCGGGTAATCTTTATTGCTCAACTAAGTAGTGGCCAGTACAATGGGGGGTCGACTTCCGGAGGGGGTAACCAGCTTAGGCGTACTTGGGGGCGTACTTCTCGTAGACCTTGACGTAGGCCTCCTTGGCGGCCTCCTTGGACAGACCCTTGTTGGAGTTCCAGGCCTCGAACTTGGCCTTGCCCTTCAGATCCAGAGCGCCGGGCTTCTCGATGTTCACATCGCCAACGGTGGCCTGCTTGAAGAGACCGTAGAACTCCAGGAACTCGGCATCGGTGGGCTTCTTCGAGAACTTCTTGGCGAGTTCAGTGGCTTCCTCGAACTGTTTGCGAAAAAGGGAAATAATTAGTGGAATTATATAAATTCAATGCGAGCCAACGGAAATAAAATTCCATTAAAGATTATGTAATGATTTTCTTTGATCTTTGATTATCAAAAACAAATAAGAAGGATTTCTCAGAAACCATTACATTCTTTTTGGTAATTTTATTTTTATAGCACTTAAGCATTATGTAACTAAGGGTTATATCCAGAAGGTGTATCACTTACCGACACCATGTTGATTGATATGGATTCTTGTTGGTAATGCTGCGGATAAGAACGAAATAATTGTCGATTAAATTGCGGCCCAACTTCAAGGACTCTCAATATGTTCTTACCGCTGGAAAAGGCAAAGGCAATTGAATACTCGGAGGTCTTTCAGCCGAGCTTATATAGCTTTGAGACCCTTGAATTTCTCTGCTGGTTTTATAGACCTAGTGAATTATTTCCATTCTGCTGATTAACGCCAGATATCGATATCTTTATTTCACTAATTTCGCTGCCCAACTACAAGCGAGCTACATTGTCAAAGGTAGCGATATTGGAGATAGTCCCGGATACACTTATCGTGGTTTATTGCACCAACGACCCATCTGACCATGTTTGAGGACCCAAGGGCGCACTGTAGATTGATTCACCTGCGAATTCGTCTCTGGACTTGCGAACTTTTACGGCCACAGCTATAAATTATGACGAAGTTCTGGGCTCACAGTACGCCAATTCAACTAATCTAATAGATTGTAAAAGGTCATAAATCTATTAACGGACTTATATACGTGGCTTCTTGATCAGCATCACCCGATAATTGTTGCATTTAGGGCTAATGAGATCACTAGTTATCTTCATTGTTATCTATGTTAATATTGGATTAAAACGGGCACAACGAACTTATCTTCTTGTCTTTACTTTTCAGTATTATTTTGTTCTTTATTTCAATAAGACCAAATAAAACGAGCTATGCAGAATAATGTATCGACTGAAAATAATTACATGTTATTACTATTAACGTAATGTTTAAAAAAAACAAGTTCTTATTTCATCTTGCCAAATATTCAATAATAATCCATTATGCAAGCAGTCATTAAAAGGAAAAATTAAGAGAACTTCAGAATTATGTTGATCCTTGTAATTTTAAAATAAAATGTAATACAAAATTAAGCCCTTAAAAAAATAAAATTATTGGTTTCTCATTTTTTCATACTAACCCACATTAAAAATTCGTTAGAATATGAAACCATGTATAATCACAATCACAATAATCACTTCCAATATCGTGGCACCTAAAATTATGCTTTAGTTTTCTATTTAATTTATATGTGCATGTAGAATAAAGGTAACCATGTAGATAACAACAAAATATTTTTGAAATAAACATTTTAAACTATTAGCATAAGCAAATAAATAAAATCAGTGAATAGCTAAATCAAAATTACAAAGCATATTCTACAATTTATCTCAACAGCTTATGTATATCGTCATAGACTTAATATAATATATATTGTTATTAATTTTTTTACTGTACTCGTGGATTATTTGTGCCACCGGAAATTCTTATGCATATTCGTTGATTATATTTATTCAACTGGTTGAATCATTGCCGGTTGAACAAAGTCTTATTCATGAGTAACATTTCAGTTAATATAAGTAAGAGATTATCATATATATTTTGTGCTTATGCAATCAATGAAGACATGAATGCAATGGACTTCAGTCCTTATATTTGGATATTCGGATTTATGTATTAATCAACGTTAAAAAGAGAAAAAGTTGGCCTTAAAGGCAGAAGAACGAGATCTTGTTCAGAAGCATTACGGCATGTATGAATATATTTATAAAAGTTAAAAGAAAAATGTGTTTAAAGGTTTATATAGGGATACTAATTATACTTATAAGCTTGAATGTTGAATGCATTACAATAAAATATATATAAAATAAATAATTTTGTAATAATTGTAGCCAGCTAATGATAATTAATTTGTAAATAATTTAGGTGAGTAAAACAAAAACCTTATTTTATAGACATACATACATTTTTTATAAAGAGCTTATTGTAATATATCTACAAAAGTTTTAACATATTTAAGTAACGCCAACACTGCGTATGAGTGATTGCCTTTGAAATTGAAAACTTCCATTGATAAAGGTACACGCACATACATCAATGGATCAGGCCGTAAAAAAACTTAATTAAACATGTTATTTTTATATTTTGTACTTCCCATTTTATAGAACATATCAGCGCAGGCCCTCACCACCTTCCGATAGGTCCTAATCAGATTAAGATAGTATGGAGTGGGTCATATGATCGATCGCATTCGGCAACTTGAGTGGAAAGTTTGGAAGTAATAAATGCGCGTTATTTATGTTAAATGCATAGGTGTTTGGTTTATTATAAAATTACAATAAATACATCGAGTGTCAACCATTATCCACATGCATCAGTTTGGGACAGTAAGCGTTTGAAAAGGTAACAGGAAAGGGTCTAAGGGTAAGGGTTATGGAGCCTATTCGTACTGGGGAGCGTACTTCTTGTAGACCTCGATGTAGTAGGCCTTGGCATCGTCGGCTGTGAGACCGGCCTTGCTCTTCCAGGCATTGTAGCGGGCCTTCTTCTCCTCATCCTCGGGCTCCTCGATGTTGCAGTCGCCAACGGTGGCCTGCTTGTAGTAGCCGTAGAACTCGAGGAACTCCTCCTTGCTGGGCAGGTTCTTGAAGTTCTTGGCCTTCTCGACGATCTCCTCAAACTGCAAGTTTGTAAGTAAAAATAATGTTATAAAAACAGCACGGAGGAAAGGGTCGTGTAAAACTTACAGTGGGCATGTTGGTGGCTTGTTAGTTGGTTTCGGCAAACAAAAACAATCTGTGCGAATCGCGCCACGGTCGCCGTTTATATATTGGCAAACATGGCTCACCCCTTTGGTAATCTAATCAATTCTCGCGTACCCCACTGCAATTGTAGTTTCCACACCTGGGCTTATCGCAGGAGTATATAGCGGGGTAATCAGTGAAAGTGAGAGTTGCTCTGGGGCCATTGAAATATATATAATTAGTCAGAAGCTTATCGCCGCTCTTGCACTTGCCAAAATATATGCACATGGCTGATAAGGCCGAGCCCCGAAACTGATGAGTTGGGGCAGCGTGGCCAAAAAATCTGGATAGCCAACAGCCCAATAACTTAATTAGTGGACAGTCATCGCCTCTTACACATAATTCACGTGAGTCAAGGCCTATCTAACGGGGGTGTTATCATGGTGAAGTCGCACGATCTCCTACTAAGAATAGTGCTGCGGCCAGATAGTAGTATCTGCCTCTAGAGGTCCCCCAAAAATATTAATTAAACTTTTCAATGTTCTCCCCGTCTCCAAAATGTAGATACCCAATTGTGCAATGCAGCTGGCATTATTCAAATTAATTAAATTTCGTAATACCAACGAATAGGTGACTATAAAAGCCGCCTGTTGTCGGGCAGATATCACTTAGTATCACTCGTATATCCAGCAAGATGGTCAGTTTTGAGGAAGCCGCCGAGCTCGCCAAGAACTTCTCCAAGAAGCCCTCCGACTCCGAGTTCCTGGAGTTCTACGGCCTCTTCAAGCAGGCCACCGTTGGCGATGTGAACATCGACAAGCCCGGCATCCTGGATCTCAAGAAGAAGGCCATGTACGAGGCCTGGAACTCCCACAAGGGCCTGTCCAAGGACGCCGCCAAGGATGCCTACATCAAGGTGTACGAGAAGTACGCTCCCAAGTACGCGTAAAGCCTAGTCCCAGGATTATTCGCCTCCATCTGTCAAATAAACTCGAAATCTTACCCTGAAAAACCAGAGACTACGCTTACTTAGCCCGATCTTAGAAGGCTGCCTCCGATTGGGGCATCGAAACGGCGGCTGCGATGAGGGGCTTGGCCTGGCCAGCCTTCATGAGCATCACACGGATCTGGGAGTTGTCGGGGTTAAGGCTGGCCGGCGGCAGCTTGTCCAGGGGATCCAGCACGGCCACCACCTCGAGGTCCACTCGCAGGGGAACTCCGGGCAGCACACTGGGCAGGCGGGCCATCGTCTGCGGCAGGGTATAGTGGCGTCTGTCCGCATGGAGCAGCACCACGAGGTTCGAGGCCATCTTGAAGGTGGACAGGTTCTGGACGGTGAGGTAGAGCCGAAAGGCGGGTCCGCTGCCGCAGACCTCGGCGGATAGCTTGACGGGAGCGTGGGTCAGGTCGCCGGATATTGTGCTCTCCGAGGAGTTGATGGCATCGATGGTGGCCCGGGCTGCCGTGTGACGCAGGCGCCACAGCTCCACCTGAAAGCTGCCATAAGTGGCTGAAAGATCAACATATTGATTAAAAGGTGTCATAGTTTTTTAAGTGATTGATTTGGTGAGAATACCTAGTAAAGGGATTTTCAAGAAACGGACTCAGTTTATAATCTATTAATTTCTAAATTCAGTGGTATTGCAAACGCTATCAATTCTATGTGTAATCTTTAAAATAATGGAAAAGTACTGTAGCTAAAATTAAAGACCAGATAATAGCTTTTATCTGTCTTTAAAAAGGGTTTCCCTCTTACCTTTGGCCTGCTGCTTCTCCCGGGCCGCCTGCTCCACGAAAATGGAGCTCTTCTTGGGCTTGTCCAAAATAGAGGCATCCACGATCGAGCCGTGATCGCTGCCCGAACGCTTATTGGACAGATCACCGGGCTTGGGCTCGAACCGGGAGACCCGTCTCAGTATCTTGACCTCAATATTGCCGGACTGAGTGACCAGGGTGAGGACGTGATCCTCCATGCCCATTCGGCCGTAAAGCATGGCATCCACTGTCTCGCTCAAAGCAAACTCATCCACCAAATAGCGCTGAAGGTAGAACTTGACCACGCCCCCTTTCAAGGCAATAGCCACAACAGTGAGTCCCAGATGGGTCATGGGTAGGGGAAGGATGCAGACGGGCAGTTCCTGCAGCGGCACCTGGTATAGTAGCTTGCCTCGCTTCGAGTAGCACAGATAGCGATTGTCCATCGTGGAGGCAATGATGGTCTGATCGATGGGCAGGAGCAACAGACCCGTTAGCGGCGTACCCAGCTTGACGATCTCCTGGCCCTCGGATTGGGTCTTCCGCAGCAAGTAGACACCGCCATTCCGCGTGGCCACCACGATGCAAAAGTCCGTTTCGAAGGTTCCCTGAACGGAAATCAGGCTCGGCACGGCGGTCTCATCGGCGCAGGTCCTGCCCTGGAACACCAAATTAAAGCCCTGTGGCTCCAGGATAAGGACGCTGCCGCTATCGGTGGCCAAAACCAAGTGGGACGGCGGATTGGCGTCGCTGGAGATGCGCTTCAGGCAGCACATGGCCACGATGCTGCCTCCGCGGCCCGTGGCAGAGTCCCTGTGCGTCGTGATGAAGGCCTCCCGCTCCTCCTCGCCCAGCTGGAGAAGGCGTTGGGACTTCCGCGAGAGCTTGGCGTGGTCAATGTTCCGGAGGGACTCGAGTAGAGCGGGATGAGTGTCCTGCTTCATCACCGGCAGCTTGCGCCACACCTCGAGCTCGAGGTCCTCGGACTCCAGGGCGGGAATCGTGTATTTGAAGTAGGGTTTCAGGTGGCGGTAGAAGAGCACGGACTCGGCAATAGCAACGGCAATAACTAGAAGTGAAGAGGGTTTGAAGTCGATTAATTAAATATTAACTTTTTTTGTGTTTCTACCCGGTGTCTTTGGCTCCGATTCGTCGATGTA
Source organism: Drosophila tani (assembly GCA_008042535.1). Lineage (NCBI taxonomy): Eukaryota > Metazoa > Arthropoda > Insecta > Diptera > Drosophilidae > Drosophila > Drosophila tani. The sequence goes on from VNJO01004996.1 coordinate 35,628, forward strand.
GAGGCTCTCGATGGCCGTGGGAATCCCCGGCAGCGGCTGCTCCTGCTTGAGCTTAAGTCCCCGGAAAACCTTCAGCGTGGCACTTGGCTCCTCGGCGGCGTCGTCCAGCGCAATGTCCGCGGCCAGCAGTCGGACATAGCCGTCGCACTGGACGTCGCTCAAGGTCATGCAGCTGGAGAGCGTTGTGAGATGCGGGCGCGAAGTCTCGTCCTCGGTGTCAACGTGGAGCCAATTGGGAGCACTGGCGGCCATGGCTGGATCTCAATCTTACGGAATACTTTGCAGTGGCAGTGTGAAAACGAACAGATGATTCAGTGCAGTCTTTTGTTTTGGTTTTCATTTTCCCTAGCAACGGCGCCGAGTAATTTGAATATGCAATCGATAACATTTTAACGGTACATATGTACATTCCGATTTATATTTGGTATAATTTGAAGCCGGCTGTAAAACTCCTCTGTAAGGAGTTTCAGGTACCAGGCGAACAGAAATACTTTAGAGGAGGTTGGTCTTTCCTGCTCTTTAACTTAATATTACAGTTTTAGGAAAGAGAGATGTCATAATAACGGTTCAATTTCTATTTTTGAAAAGGCCCCAAAAATTTTACAAACTTAATCGATTTTCGATAACATTTGGCAGTCACCATGAAGCGCGAACATATTTCCTTGAGCAAAGTTTCCCACCTTTCAAAGTTAACCACCACCTCGGCTGTTTGTACCTATTTTTTACCCATATTTATTTATTTACCTCTTCTTCTTTATTATATGGTCACACTAGAAATCCGTACAAACGTACAACTGAACGATTTTGTTAGTTTTTAATCATTTTCTAGCATTAAGTGTATTATTAACCCTTTGTTTGGCCCAAGTAATGACGGAGTTCAAGGACGAGGTGCAGATATTCCACAAGGGCGAGATAGTCCTCTGCTACGAGCCGGATAAATCGAAGGCCCGAGTGCTCTACACCAGCAAGGTAACGCGTCCACGCACACACGCACCCACAACCCACACCCGTGCAGAAACGTCAAACAAATGTCAAACGGGAAGGGCTCGGTTTTCACGCAGTTTTCCTCGAATTTCCCCAGGTTTTAAATGTCTTCGAGCGCCGCGACGAACATGGATTGAGGTACTTCGATTACAAGATCCACTTCCAGGGCTGGCGGCCCTCCTACGACCGTGCGGTACGTGCTGGAGTCCTGCTGAAAGACACGGAAGAGAATCGCCAGCTGCAGCTGGAGTTGGCTGAGGCGGCGCAGCTGCAGATGTAAGTATCCACAAACTGCGTGTTTGTGTGTGTGAGTTTCTGTGGAAACGCCGGTTCCGGCCTGCTCACCTTTCGTTCTCACCTACAGTAGGGGCGACTACTCCTACAAGGGCACGCCCGACAAGCCGCCGCCGAAGAAGAAGCGTGCCGGCAAGGCCGCCCACGCCGAGGATCTTGGAGTGGACCACCTGGACACTGCGCCCTCGTCAGCAGCAGCAGGAGCAGACCACGAAATGCCGCCCACACACCGAACCCCAGCCGCTAGCAACCGGACGCGCGACAACAGCGGAGGCAGGAAGGAGAAGGCGGATGCCAGGACAAAGGCGGCTCGGACACGGCAGGCGGAGAACTCGGACTACGTACATATTTTAGAGCCTGAGTTAGAGCGGTTTGTCTGCCAGGAGGATCGGGTGATGTTGCGCATCAGCGAGCGGCTGCGCGAGTACATGGAGTACGACTACAACATGGTGGTGAAGCTGGGCAAGCAGCACACCATGCCCGCCCGCATGCCCATTGTGTCCATACTGGAGAGCTTTGTGAAGCAGCGGGCCGTGGAGCTGGCCATTGGCATCAAGCAGGATAGCTCGAGGGCCAGGAACACGCAGAGCCGCAATGCGCGCATGGAGCGGGAATACGATCGCGTCATGTCCAAGTTTGTTAACAATAATTCCTTGATTTAACAATGTATTAACTCCTTTTCCCCTGCAGCGTCTGCATGCTGAAGGAAGTGGTGGATGGCCTGCGCATCTACTTCGAGTTCCATGTGGACGATCACCTGCTCTACAAGGAGGAGAAGGAGTACGCCTACAACTACCTCAACGACGACAACATGCGCAACTGCAGCTTAATGCTGAACAAGTCGTATGATTTCATCAATCCCAGCGGAGACACCGAACTGATTTCCATAGACGGCACGCCTGTGGTCTCGAGCAACGGCCAGGTGGACGGCGGCATCCTGGGCGGCAAGGAGTACGAGGATCAGCTGCAAAAGTGCCTCCTGTACATTGTGAAGAGCAGTGGCAAGAACACGGCGCAGGCCTACGATCAGCGCACGTCGCCTTTCACGGCCGCCTACAAGCTGCCCCCTGAGATGCGCGGCTTCCTGTGCGAGACCTTCAACTGGCGGCTGTTGTCGGCGGAGTCGACGCCGGAGAAGTCCATGGTATTTGGCGCCCCGCATCTGGCCAGGATGATGAGTGAGTCTTAGGTTTATAGAAGCTCTTAAAATTGGTAATAATAAATGTAAATTTCCAGTCAAGCTGCCCGAGTTCCTCAATGCCTCGCCCATTTCCAACAAGAAGCTGGAGGTGCTGCTGCCGCACCTGGACCTGTTCATCAAGTGAGTTTAATATTATAATATCTGGATGCATTTTGTAATTAATATATTAATTTTGCAGCTACTTGGAGAATCACAAGGAGTGGTTCGACAAGGAGAACTACATGCATCCCATCATCCACCAGGAGCAGCTGCAGCGGGAGCTGCTCGAGTCCCTGGCGACCGAGAGACCGAGAGACAACGTACAGATATCCGCCGCTTAGCTTTAGTTAATCGTATGCTAGTTTATTTATTATTATGCAGTTTAAAGCTTATGTTCGTTTATTTTAAAGATTTGTAATTGTCGTTTCATGGTTCCATGATTTTGGTTTCTCCAACTACGCGCTTTGTAAATAACTCGCTTCTATAAAAAACTTTTCCTACACATGTATAATCGAATAATGGCTACGGCTATATGTTAAATATGTGGAAAATACGAGTTTAACATTTTTTTTCTCTTTTTTTTTTTTGTGTTTTTTATCGCTTAGCCTAGGTTTTAGTTAAGTAGTTTACATGCTAGTATTTTTGTCTCCTTTGTTTTGTGCTCAAATATATTTAAGAATTTTAAGAAAAATTGAACTCTGTCTTTTTCTGTTTTAAAGGGTTTGCGGACCTTCGATTGGAATGTGCAGGGGGAATATCCTTCTCAAAATATTGCAACTGTAACAGCTATGTGGGTGCGGGTTTTGTGTGTCAGATCCTGCCTAGAAATTCGAAATTGTCGCTTGGACGGCTTGGAGTTGGATGCATTCGCGTTTTGTAACTTGTGTGTAAACTTGGGACGTTAACTGGACACTGGACGTGGACTGGGCCTACTTCTGGCGCTTGGTGGCGCTGCTGGCCGTGGGTCGCATGAAGCTGCTCACGGATCGCGTGTTGCTGGAGCTCCGCTGCGGCTGCTGGCCACTCGGACTCCCGTTCAACCTCGCCTGCTGCTGCTGCTGCTGGTTCATGGCGTTCTTTACGAGCACCACGCTGCGGGCGGCGCTTATCCGGGACTGGGTCTGTGACTGTGACTGGTTCTCCTTGAAGCTGGTGCTGCCGCTGATATTCGTCCGCGGCGCTGCTGTGTTGGTCATCTTGCTGCGCACCAGGATCACACTGGGACCCACGCTGGAGCCACTGCTGCTGCTCCGGCTGGCCGGCACTCCACGTCCCGCCGTTGGCCGCATATTCTGGGCAGCCAGTGGCCTCTTGCTCGGCGAGGAGTCCACGGATACGGTGGCTCCGGCTCGCTGCACAGCCGGCAGACGTCTAACCACCGTCTGCGTGGAGGCTCCACTGTTGATCGAGGAGCGGGAAGAGCGCAGGCTGTTCCGCGAGCTGCTCCGTTCCACGCCAGCGAGGACCTGCTGCTCCTGCGGCGAGCGTCTCACAGCGGAGGCGGAACGGAGAGGCGCTGCACTGGCCAGAGGCTGGCCATTGGGCATGCGCAGCGGCCGGCTTGCGGAGAGGCTCCTCTTCACCGTGGCCGTCTGAGTGGCAGGGATTGGGTTTTGTGACTTGGTTGCCGGGGTTGTCGCAGAGGAACCACCACCACTTCCCTTTATCCTGGCCTGCTGCAGGCGATCGGCCAGGCGGCTGCCCATCTGCGTGAGGCTGGTGGGCGTGGCCTTCTGCTTCTGCAGCGGTCGCTGGCGGGCAGGTGTTGATGACTCGTTGACTCCCTCGTTGCAGGAGGAGTTGGTGCTCTCGCCCTTGCCGTGGGAGGGCGTGTCCGAGACCAGGCTCTGCGTCTCCTCGAAGCCCTCGTCGTTCAGTTCGTGGTGTCCGCTGGCGGAGAGCTTCAGCTTCGAGGGCGTGATCTCTCTGGGTGGACTCCAGGGTCGCTCGGGGGTGCCCGTGGGGGACTTGAGATTCCGTATGGCCTCCCGCACATCCTCCTGGTTGATGGAGCTGATGTGGCGACCAACCTTCTCCAGCTTGGTGATCGTGCGCTCCTTCTGCTTGGACTTCTCCGCCGCCGGCGCTGGCTGCTCTGCCTTGGAGGGCGAGGCCTTGACCTCTGGCTTGCCGCTGGTCAGGTGCTCCTCGGTGCCGCTGCTGTAGTCCGTGGGCCTCTTGTAGCGACGTGTACGTCGGCCCAGGGCATGGCGATCGAAGTGACCGGGAGCATCTTGCTCTGCCGAGCCCACCGCCAGGCTGATCTTGTCCTCCGCCGGCGCCTTGGGCTTGTCCGTCATGCTCACCGTGACCACTGTGGTGGTGGGCGTGGCTATCACCCGCCGACTCACTGGCGGCGTCTCTATATTGTCCGCATCCACCTCCTTGGAGGAGGCCTGCATCTCGTTCTGGTTCTTGTGGTGACTCAGCAGGCTGGCAAAGGTGTCGTCCGACACCTGCGGTGACTTTGGTGACTTGGGTGGCAGCAGCGGCAGCTCCTCCTTCTTGGCGGGCAGCAGATCCCTGCTCGAGGATCGTCTGATGTAGATCTTGGTGCTCTCGTTGCTGTCGCCCAACTTTTGGATGTACGACTTCCGGCGATCCTCTTCAGCAATCGATTGCAGCACTCCGGGACTCTGCTGATCCTGCGATCGCTGACGGCGATACTGACGCAGGGCATCCGGCGCGGGCTGGGCATCGGCAATGGCCTGCAGGTTGGCCACCACATCCGTCTGCTCCAGGGTCTTCGAGGGCTTCCAGTCGGCGTAGACGCGCTGGTATCTGCCGGACTCCTGATCCGGCTTGTTCGCGGAGTTAGTGGGATTAGTGGTCGTGGGCGTGTTCGTTGGCGTAGCTGTCGTCGTCGAAGGCATGATCTTCTCCTCCGGCAGGGGGTCCAGTTTTCGTTCGTTTTCTGGGTGAAGAGGAAGGTATTATTCAAAGGAGTTCCATGATGGATTCTTGAAAGAATCTCACCAGTTTCGTTTTCGAGCGATCGCCTATTGGCGTTGACCAGACGACGCTTTCGCCGGTACTCCTCGTTCTGCTTCTCGTCGCTCTCGTTGGACTGCAGCCACGTCTCGATCTTCTGGCGCCATTCACGGGATATTCTGGAAGGGAAAGGTATCAATTATATACTCTTAATTATAATGAGTTCTCCAACAATCCCTCACCTTGGTTTCGCATCCTCGTTTGCGGGCTGCGGCTGCCCAATCGCCTGACCACCGCCCGTGGGCGTATTCGCTGCTGTGGTGGGCGTGCCTGCTGTACTGGCCAGCGGGGATTGCAGTCTCTCCTGCGCCTGCTGCTGCTGCTGCTGCTGGAGGAGGGGAGCTGGAGAGCTAGCCCGTTCCCGATCCAGGCCAAAGTCAATGTTCAGCAGATCGGGACGCTTGCGACTGGAACTTCCGGAACGGGCGCGTCTTGCCCATGAACGATCCAGACTGCCATAGGCGGCTGCCTTTCGCTCCCGGCTGATGTGACCATCGTTGGGACCCGTGGAGCTGCGCAAGAACTCCATCAGGTCGTCCTCTCCCTCCAGAACACGACTGCGCCGGCGCCTCAGACTGCCATTGGGTGTAATATCTGGCGAAGCACCGTCCTGCTCCAGGCGGATGAAACCGTTGCTGATCTCTCCGGAGCCCAGATGCCGGCGACTCAGCGCTGGGCTGGCCCGAGGATCGAAGAGGGCATCGCCCAGGAAGGAGTGCTCCGAATCGGATACGGGGGTGCCAGCCTGACCAACTGGAAATTCGATATAACGTAAGCTTTTAATAAGAATTATGTTATAAGAGGCACTTACTCTGCCTAGCTCTGCGTGCCAGCTGCTCCTCGCGCTGTTTCCTCCTCAACGTGGCCTGCTGCTCCTGCTGCTGACGCCGCTCGTTCTCCTTGACCGCCTGCCGGAACTTATCACAGAAACTCTGGAAGATCTTGAAGCACTCCTCCAGCCGGAAGGTGGCCGCATCGTCGCAGAAGAACTCGGAGAGCTTGAGGCGCATGGACTCCACCTGCTTCATGCCCGACTGCAGGACGGCCAGCTCGGACTCGGCGGCTTGTAGGAAGTCCACCATCTGCTCCTTGATGTCCGCATCTGTGGCGGGCTGTTCGATCTGCCTGGCTATCCGCCTGATCCGACCATCCAGCGTGTTGATCTCGTTGTTGATCTGCTCTGAGGTTGTTCTGGAATGGATCTGGTTAGGTTTATGACTCCTTTGGCTGGTGGAATTAACTTACTTGCTGGCACTCTCCAAGGTGGTCAGCTGGCCCGTGAACTGCAGCAGCTCCGGATTGCGTTTCTCGGCCTGCAGGGCCACGAAGTGGATGAGGTTCATGCCGGGCTTATTCGCCCGGATGTCGGTGAGCTTCTGCAGCGAGGACAGTTTCACGCCCGCCGCATTGCCCGCATATCCGCCGGAGTTGAGGAAGTTGCCAGCCACCACGACCATGTAGAGAACCTCCTGCAGGGTCTTGTTGTTGAGCAGATCATCGCCGGCATACAGCATGGCATTGATGCAGGGCTCCAGGTAGGCCACATTGGCCGCAAACTCCTCCTTGAGCAACATGCTCTCAATTCGCAATTTGTAGCTGGAAATGGAGGAGAATAAGGATTAACCAATGACTCCTTAATCCCTAGAACTCGCCACTCACTTGGGCACCTCCAGTAGCTGGAGCAGGAACTTCTCGGCATTGCCCAGTCGCCCCCGGTCCCCGTTGAAGCCCTTCAGCATGTCCAGCTCATCCACCTCGGGCATGATCTTCAGCAGACCCCGCAGCCGCTCCGCCCCGATCTCCTCGTGGGCGCCCTGCTTTATCAACTGGATGATGTCGTCGTTGCTGGTGCGGAACTGCTTTAGGAAGATGTTCACATTCAGACTCCTCTTGCCATCCAGCAGGGTGATCTCCGTGCACTCCTTCTTGGACTTTCGGTCGAGGGTATCGCATCCATTCGAGCCGGAGGAGGCGTGATTGCCCTCTCTTCCCAACTTTGGTGATCCCTGGGCACTGGTGGTTTGCAGGCAGAAGAGCCCCTCCATCTCGTTCCAGTCGATGTCCTGCATGGGGCTGTCTTGGTGATTGCTGGCCACAATGCTCCAGATATTCTGCTTGCCCAGGACCTTGTTGTGCGGTATCTTGCCCCAGTTGATGGTCTTCATCTTGGCCTTGGGCGCCGGTGTGTCCTGCTGGGGCAGCAGTATGACAGTGGCCACTGCCTCCGCGGCCATGGGATCTGGTGTCCTGGGCCGCGAGGCCATCTGCATGGCTGGTGGAGGCGGCGGCGGCGGCAGGGCGTTGCCGTTAACCATGGGCGGTGGTGGAGGGGGCGGTGCCGCCCCATTTACCGGCGGAGGCGGGGGCGGTGGTGCAGCAGGTGCAACTGGAGGAGTGGGCGCCGGCGGAGGTGGTGGCGGCGGCTTAACTGCCACGCTGCCAGGCTGCGCCGAAGGCTTGCGGGTGGGGCTGCTGGCATCGCTGCCGCGGCAACTCTGGCAGGAGAACTTCTGGCTGCTGGGCGTGCGCAGCAGACGCACTGCATCCTCGTGGCTCTCGAGGAGCGTGGCGCGATGGACGAGGCGCTCAGTGGTGTCCCAGATGATGTCGCTGAGCGGCTCCTTGGGATCGATGCGCAGCAGGTGCTGCAGGAGACTGAGGAATGGTCCTTCCTGTGGCGTATCGGCCACCTGGAAAACAAATAAATATTTAAATTATTATTTTTAAGATTCCTGATTTAATATTACGGAACAAGCAACTCTAAATTCATTAAGAAAGTCTCTTAACATATTTAATATAATATACAACTCTTTTTTAGCTAAATAAAAGTTCCACGTTTATAGAAGTTCCACTGTAATTATCGAGCGACCTCAGGGGACATCATTAGCATACCGAAAAATGCCCTTGATCCGCTTGCATGGCCAATGACCTTGGTCAAATCCTTTCGACCACTTTGCGTATACGTAATGCTCGGCCCAATGCCAGCAGGAAATAACTCATACGCTCTGTTGCACCCCAGCAAGGCACGACACGGCATGGCACTCACCTGTCGCAGTATCGCGTAGAAGACATCAAGATGCGAGTTGAGATTGATGCCATCGGGCGCCTGCAGGCTCTGGGCCTCGTCGCATTCCTGCTGCTCCACGAATACGTCCAATTGTACGATGATATCGCCCACACTTTGTGCGACTTTTCTGCAATTGGAAAAACAGGGCGGCGTTAGAGGGTTAAGCTCTGGAAAATCTTGATCGAGTTAATTATTCAGCAATTTGTAAGCTGTTCTCGGTGGGTTTTGCATGCCGACAGTTGACATTTCTCACTGTGATTTAATTGATTTCTTATTTATGTTATGTATCTGTCGATAAATAAATACTATATCCTATGTGTGGACTGGAAGCTGGGGGGGGGATGCCCACAAGTAGTTGACGGCTGCCAGAATCGATAGGGAACAACAACAAGGCTGAACGGCTGACATTGAGTAACCTTTCGGAGGCTGCGTCCGACTCACTTGAGATTCTGCACCAGTTGCAAGGCGGCGCAGCTGTAGCGAGACAGCGAGCCGCAGAACGTAAGGCGACGCTGCAGGTGCCGCGGCGATGGCGCTGGCGACACGGAAGCGGAAACGGATACGGATGACGTCGACGGGGAGGAGGACGACGTCGCGGAGGAGAGCGATGGCGGTGGCGAGGGCGATGCTGACGACTCCACGTTGCAGCCTTGGCAGTCAACTCACTGGCACACCATATTCGCGGCGTGCAAAATCGTTAGCCTTGCGCAATGTCCTTGCTCAGCTCCGCTTTTGGCCCGACAATTGATATCCATGCAACGACTGGGACTGGGACTGGGACGGAAACTGGAACTGGCCTTTTTAATTGCCTCCCAAAAACAGAATCAGAATCAGCAAACTATTGCGGCTCGGAGTTCGAACGAGACGAGAGCACGGCCAGAATGGCAATAACGAGGACGCGGCAGGACGGCGCGCGACAGGCTGGCACGACTCCGTGTGAGATATGGCCACGACTTGGCGGCACGGAGAGGAGAGCCTCGGAGCATTGAGGCTTCGGAGCCATCCGAGTCCGTGTTGTTTTTGGCGGCCACGTGCTGCGCGCGCAGGAGTTCGCAGGCGGGTCTCTTTTATTTTGCGGAGCCACTTCGTCAACATCCATCGGGCCGGGCCCATTTGGACACCCGGCCACCCGGCCACCAGCACGTGATGCCCCATTGTTTTGGTGTTTAGCCAGCCGATTTTCTATTTTGGTTCGTCACGGAAGTCGTCACGGATTAAGGGGGAGCAGCGCGGGGGCCGGGAAATTGGGCAACCGAAATGCCAAACTACAAAACTTGAAACGGAAGCGCCTAAGAAAACCTTAAAGCGAACTTAAGTTCATTGAAATTTTTTGGAAGCGGAAAATGTGGTGGAAATTAAATTTCCTATAAGCGGAAAATATTAAGGAAATTAATTTTCGAAGAGGTAAAGTCGGAGCCTTAATTGTGCTAGCTTCAAAAATATATTTTCAGCTGAGGATTGAAAAAATTTGTACTTTCTTAGATTTTTACCAATTTTAAAGGGCAAATAAAACAAGTTCAGGCTAAGTCACTCAATGCCATGTCTGTACCATTAAAAACCAATAAAAACAAATAATTTTAAATTAAATAAAAAGGACTTCTGACGGATCGCTTTGCTGGAAAGTCAAGAACATTCACTTTCAAGGTTGGATTATTATGTTTACCCGCACAACGGCTCAAGTACCTGGATCTTAAGAAAACAGAAAACAATCCGTTAAAAATATATCCCCAATTCAATTTCCGACTTCTCAGACCCTCCATTAAAAATTCTATAGCCATTTCAGATGTCTATTCTTGACACGGCCATATTAATCCACTGAAATGCGATACTTTAGAGTTTTATTTTTAGCAGACATTTAAGAGAGTTTGACGGTAATTCGATACCAGCACTCACATCCATCATACCCGCGCTGATAAATAACTCAGAATCAGATTTCGATTCGATTAGAACTCATTATGAGGGGAACAATTAAAAGCCGCTTAAAGCATCTGTCCAGCTTCCAAGCTACGCAGTCTCCGGCCGCCCATAAATTGTGATCCTCCTCTCTCGGAGGCGGTCCGAAATCAAAGCGCGTCGCGGCTCAATGAAAACGTTTAAAGCGCTTCGAGATTCGAGAGATTCGAAATAAATTAAATAGCGCCAGAAACTACGCATTTCATTTGTGTGCGCGCGTTAAAATTTTAATAACAATAGAACCGAAGGGGGTCCTCGCTCAGTCACTCAGTCAGTCCGTCACTCAAGAATGGAAAAATGCCACAAGACAAATGGCATGAGACAATCAATTAGTCAACTTTGCTCCGAGGAATCTGCAAATGCGGACAGCTTGCTTGTTATTGTTCGCTTTTGGGCCTGAACTATTTCAGAGACTTAATTGAATTTGTTAGTTTCCCTCGTTTCCGATACAGAGAGACAGAGCCACAAATTTGTCAACCAGAGGGCCATAAATAAACCCGTTTTGAAGGGGGACAGGCAGCATCCAACTAATTGATTTATTGTTGACTAATTAAATATTGAATTAATTGGTTGGCCGCAAGCAGCGCAAATTATTTACATAAGACTCGATTCGATCTCTGTGGGTCTTCAGGTGGCCAGTTTTGACGAATGCCTGAGCGGTCATTAGTGATCCGCCCCCCTTTTGGAGAGAGTCCCTTGCGAATACCTTGATCTTGTCTCGCATGCAAATTAAATGTGCGTCCAAATAAAACATAAAATCGCTAAACTGTTTGCGATACTCATTCGCTTGATTGTGGGAGACTTTCAGGGTTTTTCACCCGACTTGTTGGCCAAACGATCTTCACACGCTCGCAGCGGAATATCAAATCATCGACGCCCTCAGCACATGTACGTAGGTGCTCGACAATGTCTCGTCTCTGGCTTTTTAATGCGCTCAAAAAAAAAAGAGTTTTATTGATCGTCCTCCTGATGGCTGTACTTCAACACAACACTTACCTTAGGTTATTGAGCAGCGGCAAAACTTTGAGACCTGCAAGACAAAAGGAGAAAAGCATTAATTGAGGCAGGTGTTGAACTGAGGCGTGAAATTGTTCAAGTGTGAAAAAAACAATAAAAAAATGCAATAAAAAATGTTATAAAAATAAAATGTAATTGTTAAATTCCAGGAATTCCATGTCTATAAACCACAAGGATAAATGAAAGCATGGTCATATTATAATGTATTTTAATTCACCATTTTATTCCTTATTTTTTTAAACTATATTTTAACATATAAAATCAATTACTTTAAGTATGAAATTGATTTAAATAAAAACAAAAAATGCTAAATTCTAAAATATAAATCAATTTGTCTATTATTTTAAGTGCTCAGTTTTATTACTTTTCGTGGGAAATTGCTTTTTGTTAAATGTATTTATGGCCTTCCTTGACAATTTGTGCATAATTTATTGTTTTTCCGAACTGTGCTTTTAAATTTTTTAGAGAGTTTAGAAATATGGTTTCCGCCCATAAATGCTTCTTCGAAAAGTCAACTTTTTTAAGTATTCAAAAATTTAATTATTCTGATTTAATATGTAAATAAAAACTGCTTCTAAAAGTCAGTCTGATTTACCCTTTAAGACTTTTCTTAAACCTTAGAACTAAAATATAACGGCAATAAAAGTTTAATTTATGTCTGAGAAATTAAATAATAAATGATAAAAATTAAAATAAATTGTTCTGTGTTAATTTCACATAATCCAACAAAACAGCTGTAATTATTTGAGTTTCAGTAGCCAAACGACTTGAACTAATGGGGTTTATCATCCCAGCCGCACTTGGAGTTGTGCTCTTTTCTGGTTATGAGTAATGTGGAGATGATTCCCCCTGCTGGAGAAGCGGGCTTTCCATAGGAGGCGATTCAGCCAAGGCCCGCCCAATGTTCGATGTCCAGTGACCAGTGTTCCATGCCTGCATCCCGATCGGGCGACTTCCGGCCAAGCTCGTTTTTTCGCCTTTTTGCTTTTATTCGCGCACTCACCAATCAATTTATGCACACGTACACTGGGGCACACTTCTATCCGTGTGTTGTAAATACAAATAATAATAATAACAATAAAAAACTTAATTACGAAAAGCTCGTGAAAGTCGTTGTCGCTTCTGTGCTATGTCCCTCAAGTCCCCGATCCGCCTTATTTGGCGCCTTGACGTTCATAATTTCGTTTTACGACTGTCATTTTATTTGTTTGAAATTGAAATCCATAAAAGGCGTACAATTAAAATGCGTGTGCGATGCTGTGTGTGCCTGAGTGTGTGTATAGTAAAAGTTTCTTTGTCCCGATCTTTGTTTTTTTTTTATTATTTTTTGGCTGTTCGGAAGTTGAGAGATCTTAACTAGAATGAGAGATCACTGATCGGTGTACAGAGACAGAAAATAGTGGAATATTTTATGTTGTTCTTAAACAGAGAACAAGCTTGCAAGTAATATGTAAAAAATATATCCTTGGAAACAGCAAGAAACCTATGCTAAACCTATATAATTGTAATATTTGTTGTTCTGTGCTAAAAACACCTCTAGCTTTACTATCTAGTCTTATTTAATGCTTCCTAAATAATATAAGGTGTCTTATAGTCTTAACATTTTTCTGTGTAAAGGGTAATTTACCAACGATTGGTCAATACCAACTGATTATGCCCTAAAGCTAAGGGAGCGGACACTGCATGTAAACCACAAACAATTGTTTAGATCGGCGTCACGCCCAAGACCACAATTAATTGTTTAATAACATGCCATGTCACAGAGCCAAAGGAACTCAACGGAAACTCAACAGCCGCTCAACAGCTCGAAAATCAATTCTCGCAAACGATTTAAATATTTCACTCTCAGTTCAGCAAATCTGTTGATGATTTATAAATCAATTGAAATTGAATTTTGCAAGCGAAACAGTTGAGCGAATGAATTTATGGTCGACTATGGGAAAAACTTTTGCGTGCCACAGTGGAGGAAAATCATGGGGCATAAATCAGGCCCCAGCAAATGCCTCACAGCCGGGAGCTATGGCCTGACAGATGACATACAACAGATATGACGGCTATATGGTCTCCGAGACCGAGAACTGTATCCATTCGGAGCCGATAATTGGGCACTTAAGTGGCATTAGCCAGCCCCTCTCACAGGCTTTTTGCGGAATGATTGCAAAATGCAAATATTTGCGGGGCGTCGTTCCTGGAAACTCGAAAGAAACTCAAACAGAAAACCGAGCAGAATCCGATCGAGACAAAGTCAAAGTCGGGCCAACAGCCTTGAAACTGAATACTCCGTTTCATTGCCAAACAAAATGCGGCCGTTGCTTGTCAAATGTGTCGTTCAGGAATGTCCCCAGGAATCGGTATTGGGGTATTGGGTGTTCCGTGGAAACGAGGGGGCGGCGACTGCGTGACTTACATTTTGTCACAGCCGCCGTTGAGATTTCGTATTTGTCTTGCTGCCCGAAGCATTGTGCTCTTGTAATGCTGAAAAAGCGCAGCTCAATTTATTTTAATTAAGAACAATAAAAACGCCGCTTCTCGCTTCTCGCTAACCCCAGTGCAGCGCCGTGCCGGCACTCGGTGCACCACATTTCGGTGGTGGTGCTGCGTCTGCGCAGAAGGAATCATCGAAGACAGCGGCGAGTGGCAGGGGTATGGGGAAAGCAGCCACTACGCACGCACCGCCGCGCTCAATCAAAGTCAGAAAGTCGGGTTGACGACTGGCTGGGTACAGTAGGATTTACGTACAACGAACTTACATTTTTGTTTTGAGGTTATGAGAAAAATTAATGAGTATTTTGCCTTTTCGGGTTATTGTAAATAAGTTTAAAATATTAAAACTAATTTGTTTAATAGCAGAAAAAGCCCTGGGATAAATATATAATTTTAAAGTGTATTTTGCATATTTTTCGTATATAAAAACTTCATTTAAATTGTCTGATATAAAGCAATTTAGTGAAAAACCATATTATGTTCATTAATTAATTCAAAGAAAGTTGTAAAAATATTTATATAATTTTGTTTACCAAGGAAAACATTAATAAATTCAAGTTATTGACACTCGACTGTATTGGGAAGTTATGGCAGAGGTGGGGACTGGCTGGAGTTCTAGGGCAGTTCATGAACTTTGAACAAATAGGGGCTCAGTCTGGCCTACCAGGAGAAGGAGGAGAAGGGGGAGCGGAAGGGGTTGAGGGAGTGGCATCTGCCACTGACAGGATGTAAATAAGTCCCTTGTTTGTCAACAGACTGCTTGTTACATATTAAGTACATTTTGTTTATTGTGCGCTCATTCTCCTTTTGCCTCTCATTGGCAGATGGGGCAGTCTCAGCAAAGTTGAGGCTCGAGGCTTGCAACACTTTTGAGGCACGTTCGAAACATATTAAAACTCTAACTACAAACACGATTGGGTGTTCGACTTTATCGGCATAAATAAGCAAAGACATAATCTATGCCAAAAACTTCAAATGGTCACGTCTCTTCGATTTATTCCTTTGTCTGTTGGTTGGCCTAAGGCTTTGAGATAAAGGTGTGTTTTGGGAGTTATCATTGGAAGTAATATTTTATTATTTAAAGTTAAATATGCAAGATTGTTTGAAAGATTTTAAGATAAGGGAAATATGTAAAAGAATAATAAATTTAAATTTCAAGAAAATTAATTTTTGCCACCTTATAATATATTGCTTGTCTTGCTAAATGTTTTATAAAAATAAAATGCTTAATATCTCTAAGCACATGGGTAAAGTGAGTATTACCATTAAAAATTTCGATAAAAAATAGGTCATTAGCTAGATATTTTTCAGTTAATCCTGATAAATCACTCCATAAGACTTGGATTTTAAAGGATTGCAAATCATTAAGGTGTTAATGGTTTTTTAGGGCCAAGTGCTTAGCCTGCAAATAACCGTTTCACAAAATCTTTGTTTGAAATCAAAACGTCCCCGATGACCCGACAACTTTTTGCCACAATTAATAGATCAGCAATAAATAAACAGTGTTCGTTTGACCGATTTTCGGAGCTCCAGTTCAAATGACTTCGCGGAGCAATTACTGGCTTAAAAAGACGCACTCCTCCGAATCGCCGGCACGTGCTAAGGTTACTCGGAATCACAAAGGCGATTTGGCATTTTCGGCTCTTCGCATCTCCGGAGTCCGAGCCCCGTCATTATCTAACCTCAAGTCAACGAGCAGCCCCCGAGGGTCGCTGGTGTGGCTGCCTGAAATCCGGGGAGACTCGGTGTCACGCAAACAGTATACTTTATACAGTTTGGAATATGTATATATTGGCCAAACAGACGGCCGGGCACATACGGTCAAGGCCACTGGCCGTAACACTGGATCGGCGGGCATATCAATCAAATCAATGAAATCGAAGACAGCACAGCACCATTGGCACCAGCCCGTTGACTTTTGCGGGTTTGTCTCCCCCATTGTGGCGGGTTATTGTTTTATTTTATTATGAATTTCCTATGAATTTCCTCACCCGGCAGCACTCACCTATAAAT